>CM040630.1:56639258-56915998 GCA_022818045.1 Neotoxoptera formosana | reverse complement strand
TTTTCCAATTTTGTTATACACGTTATTTTGCGGATAATTTGCGTAATTTTGCGGACTAATTTTCAATTTTTGCGGACAAATTGTTTTTTAGCAAATAAAAAAAACTGTTGACATGCTGGTGAAATGTTGCAAAAATTTAAAAAATTCACTTTTTATACTTTTTAGTATACCATTATTTTGCGGATAATTTGCGTAATTTTGCGGACTAATTTTCATTTTTTGCGGACAAACCGTTTTTTAGCAAATAAAAAAAAATCTGTAAAAAATTAAAAAACCACATTTTTTATTTTTTAGTATACCATTATTTTGCGGATAATTTGCGTAATTTTGTGGACTAATTTTCATTTTTTGCGGACAAACAGTTTTTTAGCAAATAAAAAAAACTCTGTAAAAAATTAAAAAACCACATTTTTTATTTTTTAGTATACCATTATTTTGCGGATAATTTGCGTAATTTTGCGGACTAATTTTAAATTTTTGCGGATAAACAATTTTTTAGCAAATAAAAAAAAACTCTGTAAAAAATTAAAAAACCACATTTTTTATTTTTTAGTATACCATCATTTTGCGGATAGTTTATATTATCACACTTCTCCCCTAATACCACTTATTTTAAATCAAAAATAACTGTTGACATGCTGGTGAAATGTTGCAAAAATTTTAAAAAAATCACTTACCTTACTTTTTATTATACCATCATTTTGCGGATTATTTGTGGATTCATTTTCATTTTTTGAGGACAAATGGTATCTTAGCAAATAAAAAAAAACTGTTAACATGCTGGTGAAACGTTGCAAAAATTTCAAAAATGCACTTACCTTATTTTTTAACTAAATATATACACATTCCTACAATAAATTGAATACGAATAGATTTACAAACAATTATTGTCAAATTATTTACTTAGAATCGAAACTGAACTCGTGTCATCTATAATTTTTGAGATCATATTTTCTGTATATGTTACTAAGCAGCTGTTTAGGGCAATATGTGATGTTCTGGGGGAGTCTGGACATTCTGGCTGCTATTTTGGACGTTTGTTCTTCCAGCGGATGGCTAGTGAAGGAATACCCGCTAATGAAAGTATTAGGCACCGATGGAGAGTTGTAAACCCCGTGTTGTGGATGGGGTCCAATATTTTTAAATGAGCTGGTTTACCGTTGAGAAGAGAGGAGCATCATAGTCAAGTTTAGAGAGGATAAGTGCTTTATGTATTTCCACGAGGATTGGGCTCCCCATGATGTATGAGTAACTTTTTTAATTATGTTAAGTCTATGGATAGTCGAATTTTTTAGGTTTGAGATATGAGGAATCCATGTAGTTTTAGCATAGAAAGTAACTCCTAGGATTTTAACTTTAGGTTGGTTTTTTACTATGTGATCTTCAATATTTTGATTCATATGTTTTGAGGTTTCCTCTTTGGACTGAACAATAAGAGGTTATAGTCTTGACGGCGGAGAAGCAAACGCCAGATGAATTCGACCAGGAATATATTTTATTTCATATGTAATTGTTAAAACGTGTGATCTTTGTTCTTCATCTAAAAACTCGTCAGAAAAAACATCGATTTTTTTATGATGGGCAAGAAAATTTTTCCATATGTCTGGACATCTGATGTTACCTGTTCTACATCTTATGACCTCCACAACCTTAATATTCGTAAATGTAAATATTTAAACAAACTGAAAACATTATTATGCAGGTTTTAATAGTCAAAATTTTAATAAGTAATAACATATTTATACAAAAAATATTACAAAATGAAGTACCTAATCAGTTTTTAAAATAATGTGATTTTTAATTTTCATGAAAAGTTTTTTTTATTTGCTAAAAAACTGTTTGTCCGCAAAAAATGAAAATTAGTCCGCAAAATAACGCAAATTATCCGCAAAATAATGGTATACTAAAAAATAAAAAATGTGGTTTTTTAATTTTTTACAGAGTTTTTTTTTATTTGCTAAAAAACGGTTTGTCCGCAAAAAATGAAAATTAGTCCGCAAAATTACGCAAATTATCCGCAAAATAATGGTATACTAAAAAATAAAAAATGTGGTTTTTTAATTTTTTACAGAGTTTTTTTTATTTGCTAAAAAACTGTTTGTTCGCAAAAATTGAAAATTAGTCCGCAAAATTACGCAAATTATCCGCAAAATAATGGTATACTAAAAAATAAAAAATGTGAATTTTTTAAATTTTTGCAACATTTCACCAGCATGTCAACAGTTTTTTTTTATTTGCTAAAAAACAATTTGTCCGCAAAAATTGAAAATTAGTCCGCAAAATTACGCAAATTATCCGCAAAATAACGTGTATAACAAAATTGGAAAAATTCGAAATGTACATGCTGTCGAAATGGAGCTGACAAAATTGAATATATTTCAACTTTACGGTAACGTGCATTGACGTGTAAAATTATGGAAACTATAAGGTAACTAATTAAGGTAAAGACGTTAAGTGTAAGTGTAATCTTTAAACTGAAAACATTTGGTTGTATTAATAGTTGGTTCAATGTTTTTCTTGATTGTATACTATTTTCTATTCCAAAACAAATATCTTATACTCTTATAATAACAATTATATGTATATATTTTTTATTTAACAAAGGTACCGACGACGAAAACGAGCCATCGTCAGTTTGGCGCGTATGGCCCGTTTCACATATACGTATGGCGCGTTTCGTACGCCGCGGTTCAGTTTACATTAGTTTAGCCACATGCCGGATTTTGTATAATAATATTATTTAAAAATTATAAGTAATAATAAAATTATGTCATTATTCCAAGACTTATTTAGCTTCACACAGAGCATGTTTTTTTTTTTAACGATTAGATTTATTGTTAAGTGAGCTAAAAAATTCATTCTAAGACACCACGAAAAACATATCAAAAGTTTATAGTGCATATTTTTGTATATTTAATGATTTTTAGATTTAAGAGCATATTTCTTAATTTTACAATTTCCAGACAAGATTCAGTATGAAAATTTGTAAAAATTAAATTAAATACATTCATATTGAAAGAACATATAAGATAATCTTATATCGTATTTTTTAAATTTCCATTTGGCATTAAGAACAATGTTTTTACCCTATTGATTAATATAATACATAAATATTTATAAATTACAACTACAGCTAGCTTCATCCAAAATAGAATATTATAGAAATAATATAATATAGAAAGTAGAAACAGCATCTATCGAAATACGATGATTTTCTATAAATACTTTTCTAGGAAAATATTTCAATGAATAGTGTTGATGGGCTGATGGCATTAATATACCTACTGCCTAGATATTATTGTCAGGTCCTACTTTTAATTAAAATACTTTTTAATTATGTAGGTACCTGGTGGTTTTTCTAATTTTTATTTATGTATTCCAGGTATTCCATTTAGGTATATAAATATAATTCGACCGAATCATTATACAAGTGCATTAATTTTATTCAAAGAACATTTTTCAAGGCATTTTTTATTATCATTTACTTTGCTTTTTCCATATTTATAACTTTTTAAATATTCTATAAATGAAAATTTTGTGTATAAAAGAAAATATAAGTGCATATTTTTAGAGCATGTACTTTTTTAAGCGCATAAGTGCATGCATATTTAGGACTTTTTAAGTGCATTAAGTTCCAAGCTCTAATGATCAATAAAAAAAAAAAATGTTCATTGACTGACGGTCGGTACGTTGCAGTCTGTCGGTACCTACGTTGTCTGTCGGTATGTGTGTGAATAGTATGAATCGATTATGTCTGTATCAGAACAGTACGGTATGGTGTCTGTATCGGTACGTGTCATGGCCCCCTCATATAAGTATATGACACCCTCGGCACCCCCCCCCCCTGTGAGCACGCCCTCGAGGGGAGGAATAATAGTCTGTTACTGACGTTACTGTTGGCGATTTTTACCTCAGGCGATTATTACCCCCCCCCCGGTAATAATGTTGGTGGGGGGGGGGGGGTAATAATCGCCTGTTACACTGGTTTAGGTTATTCAGTTATTCACGGAAATGAATAGCGAAAAACATTAATTAAATGTTATAAATGAACTAATACAGTTATTGTTGTCCAATGTTGTCGACGTTGTCGTACATGTTAGCGTTGTGCCCGCACGTCACTGATCACTTTACCATATATTATTTATGACAATATTATTATCTTTTTATTTTATTATTATGAATATTATGCTTTAGCAGTTTAGCCGTTATTTCATATTTATATATTTGTCAGTACCGTGGTTTATAAATTTGTACGCTCGTCGCTCACACGAGTCTCACATGTATTTGAATAGGTGAGCATTAATGTGATAATTTATAATATTCGAAACTTCTTTTTTTAAATTTTCATGAATATTATTTTGACTTTTAAATATAATTGTTTTGAAAGGTAAATACTAATACGTCGCGGCAGTATTTAAGCGAGGCGGCTAAACGAAAACTTAAATTAAGAAAAGAAGAATAAAAAATATTTTATGAGTTTTGGGATATTTATTTAATACTTAACATATAAATATTTTGTTTTTATTATCAATATTTCCCCCTCCTCTCTATATAGATTTTTTCTGGAACATTTTTTGACTTGTGGTAGTGGGGGTAGGCCGGTAGGGGGCCCCCAAAGAATTGTGCACTTGGCCCTAATTTTATTAAATCAGGGCCTGCTCTCACCCTCTCAAATAACATTCCACAGAACCTGGTCAATGAAAGTGTGAGATGTTACACAGTAAACAATTTAAAATGCATTTTGTCAGTTTTCACTGAAAATCAAAATAACAATTATTAATGAAAGTATTATTTAAAACAATAAAAAAAAATTTTTTTTATTGGATTTGCAACTTATAACACTACACAATACATAATGCAGGAATATTAAAAAAAAAAATGTTTATTTATTGTACCAATTATGAAAGTTGTTTGTAGTTACTAGTAAGCCTATTAGTCCTAAGTCTCTAAGTTGAAAATGGAGATAAATATTGTATAATATACTTATATACGACATAACACATAGTAGGTACGTGTTATTATCAAACAGAAACATAGGTAGGTAGGTACCTACTTTATTACTAATATTACTATTACTACTATTATAGTTAATTATTTTATTAATTTAATAAAACTGAGACGTATTTTTTAGACTAGTTGTGTAATTACCACAAACAGACAATAATAATTGGATAACTTTTCACAAAAAATATGAAATATATACTACACAAACACGTTACGTCATTGATTTCATTACTCAAAAATCCATTCAGTGTTATTAGAGAAGTGTAAAAATAATTTTATGATGTTATGAACATTCATGTTGCAGTTTTTTTTATTATTTTAAATATAGTTAATCAAATTTAGGAACAATTATTTAAAGAAGGATTCTTCTCCGAATATAGGTGTTTTTGTAGTAGAATTATAGGATTTATGCAATTGTTCATCACTTTTCAATTGACGACTAAAAAACAAACATTCACTTTGTGGCACATACTTGTCCACCGTTTTCATAACTGTTTCCGGGAAGTCTCCAGCTACCATTCTAGTTTATAAGACAAAAGTTATAATATTATAATAAATATATCAATGCAATGTGAAAAATAAAAATCAAATTTTTATCTTACTGTATTATATCTTCCGGGAAACAACAATTTACCGATTTGATGACTCGAAATAGTTCTGAATTTATCTCTGGTTTAATATTTTGAATCATTTTCAAATGGCCATTAGTAATAAAACTTCGTCGTGCTTGAGAATTTTTAGGTAATATCTGTAAATTATTCAACAATAACAATTCAATTAAACTACCAATTAATTTTCTTAAAAGTAATAATGTAATGTTAATTGTATGTGTACCTACATATTTATTATTTCGACACATATTTTAATAATATATAGACGATAGACCCTATATAATATAGGCAACTTTCAAACCTTACCAACATTTTCAAATTAGTTACCTACTTATATAATTAATAAAACTTATTCAGTGAGAAAATAATTTTATTTTATGAAAAACACTTGTTATGACTTATGAGTATGAATAAATCGTCGGTACATGTAATGGTGAAATACGGTAAAAAACCAACGGAAAAAACCAAAATGATAATATAGTCAATATAATATAAATAATAAATATTATATAGTATAATCCCCAATTTTCAAATATTTATTTTGACAGATTTACTTGTTAGATTATGAAACTTGTTAGACTTGTTGAGTTATTTTTAAGTTTTGAAAGTAATAGTGTTTCTACTGAGAATTTCTAAAAGTAAAATTCGTGTTATAGCAAATTACACTACATTTTATGTACATAGTGATCAGAACTTCGGTTAACAACAATTTTCAATTTTTAATATAGTAAATGTATATTTTTTCTGAATCATACTCAATGTATGATGCATAATAATTATTACCATCATATTATAATTTATAAAACCTATAATTTAAATTGAAAAAAATATATATATTTGTAATAAATAGGACAGGATAAATAATAAATATATAAATTAACGATAATACTTTAATGTCCAATTGATTTTTATTATAATAAGTTATTAGGTTAATACTCAAAAGGAATATTTTTGGGTTAGTTTTAATATTTTTTTTACAAATTAAGGTAAGTATTAAGTATACATAATATTTATAAAAAAATCAATAGTAATCAATAATAATGACTACGTTAATAGCTTAAAAATTAATTTTACTTAATGTTGATAGGTATTACGTTTTTGGTTTATAAATCAGATTATACTACACTTAAGCTGGACTTAAACTAAATTATAATATTATTTGGACTTTAGGTTCTGAAGGGAGCAATGAATGTATTGATTTTACAATGATGTGTGTTTTTATTTTATTTATTGTGTCTATATTTATTGTATACACGATAAGTAGTTGAAATAATATTTCGATTTTCAATTTCAGTATCTATTCTGATGGGAAAGTGAATCTAGTTAATACTTTTGGGAGATTAAAATTGAAAATACCCAGTTGTTTTCAAAAAGATGTTATACTAGCAGTTCAAAAATATTATAGGCACGATTTTTTTTATAAGCATTTTAAGTTCAAATTTTGACAAAATCTCCAAAATTTTTTAATTATTTTGTAATTATCAATTTACAATAAAGGTAATTAGTACATACTGTATCCAAAAAATCTAAAAAAATACATAAACAGTTATTTTTATAGACATTAATTTTAAATTTGTACAAAATTAGTTATTTAACGAAGATTTTTTTTTTTTAATTTAAAAATATGATTTTTGGGTCTATATTATGTTGTGAGTACAATATTATTGGTTTAGTTTTATTTTTTTTTCTCAAATTAAGATAAGTATATGTTATTTTGTGGTTTTTTTCCATGATTCTGTATACCTAGCTAATCTTAGGTGATTGTCTAATAACGTTAAATGAATCACATTATAATATCATGTGACACATTTAATAAAAAAAATTAATGAAATATACAAAGTTAATTAAGAAATACTTATTACTATGCTTATTTTTTCAAGTATGTGTATCATTATTTCGGTAGGGATCGACGGGATCAACAATTCTTCTAAAACATTAAAATCATCACAGTTTTTCAATATTAGTTCCAGAGCAACTATACATTTGTGTCGGCTCTCGCTTTCTAAACTTGATTCCATGTAAACCTGGATAAAGAATAAATATTGTAGATCATTATTGCAATAAATTATAGTTTTTATCTTACATTTATAATATTGGTTATAGCGTCACAAGAGCAAATAGACCTCGCATGTTCAGCACTGTGTTGTCCTATCATGCCTAACGTCCAAACAGTCCCAGCTTTCGTTAACTTGTCCGTATCACTTTTTAAAATAGCAGTCAAATGCATCAATACCTTATATATATGTATATATATATGTATATAGTTGATAGATTACTTCTATTATGTACAATTAAACCAATATTAAAAAATGCATTTAAACCTGGGACTGAATTATGGCCGATGCAAGATTAGGTGACATTGCGGCAATGTATCCCAAAGAAAGTACAGCAGGAGTCGGTGAAAATTCTTGGCTACACGAAATAACATTCAACAGCTTATCTATTCCACCACTATTAACAACCATTTGAGCAATCTATAAAAACAAAAAAATGTAATTACTGTTGGATTTTATAAATGATTAAGTAGGAATAGTGCTAGCCAAAAGGGCGTTTCACTGTCTCATTAAACTTATGTGCATTCGATTATATATAAATGTTTGACATTAATATTTCTTACTCGTGAACACAATCACACAAATCAATATATCATAAATTATAATATATAAATACATAATAGGATACATATCATTATAATATAATATATTTATGTATTTATACAATTTAAGCGGTTTATGGCATATATACAATACCTATGAGTATAATATACATTTTGATTGTACCTGAACACTATGTTGTACTACTTCGCGAATTACTTTGGCTGAACTGATACGTATCGATTCATCTGGATGCGCCATCAAAAATAATATTTCTGGGAATAAATTTGACTCAATTGCATGTTCAGTTAAGTACAACGAATGCTTAACAATGTTTTTTATTAATAACAATGCACTTTTCTAATAAAATCAAAATAATTTTAAAAAAATAAAATCAAAAAATTATTATGTACTTAGTTATGTTTTTTTGTTGTATATTATGCATATATTCATAATTTGTGTAAGTAATTTAAACAACTTAAGATATAATATATATATATATATATATACACAATGTAATTTTTTTAAGCATGCTCACCAAGTTTTTATGATTATGCATGTATTCAAATTCTAACTTTTGGAATTTTTAAGTGTGTTAAAGACAATATTTTCGAATACTTAGATTTTTCATAACATTTAAGGAGTATCCAGTGCCCAGTGGCTATAGCAACATGGTTTTTCAAATAAAAACCTATTTTTTAATGCAAAAGGCGATTTCCTGAAAATGTTTAGTTACTTTTATTGTAAACAAAATTTGAATGCAAAGTTTCTAAGTTATTCTATTTTACAAAATACTTATAGTCTATTAAATACTTAAATAGATACGAACTCAGTGATTATATTTAAGTATGTAATATAAAATGTATTATAAATAATTACTACTTAGTCAAGTATGAAGTATACTCAGACAATTCTTTAATATTACAAAATACTTATATGGACTAATATTGCATCCAATAATTTTCAAAACAAAAGTAAATAATATCCTTCTAATAGACCATCATCCTTAGTAGAATAACTAGAACTGAGGATAACTCAGAATAACTCAGAAAAAAAAAAAAATTTTGATTACAATACGTCAACATTTTCAGAAAAATCATCTATAAGTATTCGAAAATATTGGCTTGAACTAACTTTACAAATTGCATACATCAGAATATTTAAATATAAGCTTAATTTAAATTTTAATCATAAAAATGGGGTAAGCATGTTTAAAAAAACTCTGTATTTATATTATGTATTGGGATAGGAATAAAGTAGACTTAAGTCCATACACAAACATAAATTGAACCTTAAAAATCGAATTTAGTTACAATTGCATCATAGTTTATATGGTGTACTCTATGGAGGAGTAAACATTTATTGTCTAATGTTATCTCTTTCTACTCATAATTTTTAAATAATTGTAATTATTTAACTATAATAGTATAATACAATACTAGATGTCTAGATTAATGCATATCAACATTTTCATACATAATAGATTCTTTTTGAGAGTTTAAAATTCAAATTCAAATTTATAAATCAATAATAGTTTAAAATGATTATGAAAACTAAGTTATTAAAAGTTTTTAAAATAACATGATATTCTATGAGAAATCACTTATAATACCTATACGATAATTATTTTTATATTTTTATACTTTCAATTAAATGTAATGTAATCTGTACGAATTTGCTTAGTAAATATCACAAAATGTTAAGTTCATTTATAGAAATACTGTTTTGAACAATAAGTCAAAGCAATATAATTGTATGTCTTAAAAATAATTAAGTAAAATTATTTTAATGAAAATGTAAATAATAATATATGATATAAGATTGTAATATATATACCTGAACTTTTTTATCAATAAAGTTAGGCATTAAAAAGAGAATCACATGAGGTAGAGTTGGTACATCCACAATTTTTATAGCTAAATCTTCGTTATTTTTGGCCATTTCGTCTAATACAGATAAAGCATATAATTTTAAGCTTTGATGTTGTTCTTTTAAACATAGAACGATTTGAGGTAATACGCCTGAAAATACACAACATGTATGTAAATGTTATTCCACTGTTATAAATACGTTTATGTGTGGGCGTTTCCCTTGAATAGATTAAACCGTTGTTCAACTAATGTTGTTATCTGTTCACTTTTGTAAACAGAAAGATATTTTTCACTCGTCAAAATTAGATCTTAAAATGTATAATAAAAATAAATTATGCCCATGTACGAGTATTTAATTTATTTTTATAATTATTGTGAGAGCGTGGTTAAATGCGGGTATAGTACTACAAAGCTATCTACGCACTCGCAGCAGGTGCGCATACATGTCAACGACATCGCCGATCAAAAATAAAAAAGTAATATTTTGATCAAAACATAAGAAACTCTCAACCTCCGTAGAGTGGTTATTTCAAAACATTTTTGTTGTTGTTGGAAATAGGACGATTTTCACAGGGTGCATTAGACTCAGATTCTTAATTACATTGTTTAAAACAAAAATAATAAAAAAAAAACAAAAACTTATGAAAATTGGTCTTATTATTCAAAATTGGATCATATGGATTAGAAATATCAAATGGAATTTTTAAAATCAAAATCCAATGTGCTTTTAGAATTCTTTCTCTTTCAAAAAAAAAAAAATTTCAAAATCGGATTACTCTATCAGGTTTGAGTTTTTCATGTAAGGTATGTTTAAGAGCAAAAAAATGTGCAGGTCCCTGAATAATAATGATTAGGGCTCGGATTTCAATGCATTTGCATTTTTTTTTGGGGATATCTTACGCGATGCTTTCCAAGCTACAAATATGTTTCAAGTACTTCGCAATCTAACCACAATAATTTTTTGGGGCATTTTTTTGCTTTTTTGCATTTTTAGCGGATTTCATCATTTTTAGGGCATTTTTTGACGGTTTTAATGCATTTTTTAATTTTTTAGGCCATTTTTGACCTATTCGTCGTACTATGACTAAAAAAATTGACCTCATTGAAATATAAGTACTACATAGTAGTATAGTAATTCAATATAATTTATCAAATATAATTTAATTTTTAATTTTAATTTTTTTTTGTACATTATAATATAATTTAGAATTTAGAATTTTTATTAGAATTTTATTTGTTCATTTTTTAATAATAATTGAATTTGAATTTATTTAATAAATAATGCATTTTTTGATATTTTTAGAGTTTTTAGGTCATAAATGCATTTTTTGAAAGGGCATTTTTTGATATTTTTAAATCCGAGCCCTAATATATGATATATTATAATAATTAATAATAAAATAATAAATGTGATGTCGTTGACAACAATTAGTTTAAAAATCAGTACTACCTACTAATAGAAAAATAAGTTACAAATAGTAATATAAATAAATATTCAAATATCATTAGAAATAGATGCTGACTATGCGTCAATACAGTCGTCAAAATCGTTTTTCATAGGTATATATTTATCATTAAATTTAATTTTAACGCATTCATTATTTAATACAGTGAGTCAGCAACCCAATGATGAGATAAGCTTGATACCTATTATACAGCATATATCATAGTACAATACATTTAAATGTTGTTTTTAGTTAATTTCCATCTAAAAAAGTTGGTTTTTCAGGACCAGAATTGATTAAAATCTCTCCATTTTAAAATCTGACTAAATCTGACCATATATTATTTTAATATTCAAGGAACCATATTCAAATTTATAAACTAAATATCAACTATAATAATATACAAATCTATGAAAATAATTTAGCACATATATTAATACCTATATGTAGGTATTGTTTTAATAAATACCATAGTCAACAATTAGTTGTGATAGTTTCACGTCTAGGCGAGTAATACAGGTAATTGCTTGCATAGCGGCTTCTCTGACAAATGAATCAAATTCTTTCATGCATATCAAAATAGCGTCTATTCCTCCACATTCTTTAATCACAATTTCAGTAATTGGAGTTGAATATTTACTAAGATTTTTAACAAGATTCATGCAGTTTTTTTTATAATATTTCTACAAAAAAAAAAAAAAAAACATGAGAGCATAATATTATTATTTCATTTTTTTATTTTAAATATAGGTATCAAAAAATGTTTGCTTCTATTTTAAATTCAACTTGTGAAATGTAATTTAATATCTGTAAAGAAAATCTTAAATAGGTGTTTAAGAAATTAGGAATGTATTTTTACTTAACCTTGCCAATTTAAAAAACTAATATCACAAGTTACAAGTATCAAACACTTAGCATTTAAAAATCCCACTAGTGGTACTAGTATTGCAAAATACAATTATTTTTATTAATTTAATTAATTTCTGTTTATTATGGATGTATTAATATATAATAATTAGAATATTTTTTATTGTTGTGTGTACTATAATAACGAGGGATCCGTTAAATGTAAGACACTCATAATTTCAAAAACTATTAACGTATTTTAAAATATTATTTTTTAGATAATTCAAAGTTGTTATAAAATACTTATATAAGTTACTTATTGTTTAAATTTTTTTAAATGTTTACTTTTTTAATGACAACATTAGTTTTGAATTCCTTATTCCAAAGAGAAATCTTTTTTGGAGTATTTCGGTACATAAAAAATAAAAATTGAATTTTCGACTAGTAATTTATGAGTTAGAACTTTTGAGTGCAGTGGTGTGGCGTATGTGGGAATTATTTTCAATATGGGCCAATTTACCACTAGTCAAGCACTGACATAGTTATAACTAGACATTTTTTAGAGAGCCGGATGGATTTAATTATAACATAAACAATACCAATAGAGATTGAGCAATTTCATTTAGTAAATATTTATTATTACACGTATTATAAAATCTATTATGTAGAATTCATTTTTTTATATTATTAATATTTCTCAAAAACAATTTCATCTTTTTTTAATATGTTAAATTACGATATATCGCCATCAAAGCAAATCCTGACAATCTAACATTTCTTTGTTAATTCCTTCAAAATATTCCAAACAATATTCTGCTTAGGGTAAGAAATTAAAAAGGTGACAGGTGTACAAGTGGGTACCGCTCTGCTGTACATTAGGTGTCATGTGGGTAACTGTAAATTGTAATAGATGTCTTAAATTTGAATTCAATGATACAAAATCATTGTATACAAAAAACTATTCTGAACAAAGACATTCTGTCAGCCTTTATTACTACCTAAGTATATTTTATGATATTATTGCTGTTAAAGTAATTCATTTTACTACTATTAATAATACAGTAAGTTGCATTAATGTTTGCCGAAAACATTGCATTTGAAAATGTTATTGTGTGTATACAGTTTAATAATAAAACTTGGTTTCAAGTAACCACGAATAATATTTTTAAATTACAACAAAATAACTAAAATTAATTTCTTAAAATATCTAATTCCGTCCAACTTTTTAAATTAAATTATCTAAAAAATAACCAAATTTATATAATTTTTAGCTTTTTTGTTACAGTATGAAATAGTTATGAGAAACCTTCTTTACTATTTTCAATTCTCGATCCTTGGCTATAAAAATTGAACATTTTATAAATTAGGTTATGACTAAAAAATAATTTGCAAACATTTCACAATTTTTATGAATTTCTTCAAAATTCTAAAATCAGACTCTAATAAAAAAAATATTGAGGATTTAAGCTAAACTTTTTTTTTCAATTACAATAATAAAAATTTGTAAGGAACACTCGGGAACCTAAAACGTTAAATTCTATTTTAAAGTTTTTTGCTTGAGCAAAAAAATATTTATTAACAATTAAAAACAAAAAAAAAAAAAATCGAAAATTTTCTCATGTCTATAAATGGTTTAAAAAGAATCAAAATATTTAAAATATTTTATCGTTTATAGAAAATGTTAATACAAACATTCGATGAGAATTGCGTGTATCTACGCCAAAACTAGATTATTACTGAACTAGAAATGAAAAAAAAAGTGACTGCGTGAGCGATAAACATTCGACACAGGAAACCAGAATAAAAGATAAAAATTATACAGAAAATATTTATCGACGAGAGTGTTATATCGTTCACCACGATTAACTTTCGTGAGCGTGGCCTAAAAATAAATTCTAACATGAATACATGTTAGACTTTGAAATCGTCAGCGATCGACCATTTGGCCTCCCCTGATCTATGGTTATTCGAATTTGAGTTAGATCACCAAAAAATAAAATCGATTTTATCCAACTAGGTTCACTTCCCTACCAGGGAAGATGCTAAAGTAGAAAATCTAGGCATTTGCACTGCCACAAAGGTGATGAGTGATGACAGACACAAAAAAAAACAAATAAATAAATCACACACATCATAGTAAAATCAATACATTCATCTCTTGGCTTGGAATCTAAAATGTTCGTCTTATTCAAAAAAGTAAAAAACTTAAATGACAAAAAGTAGGTTTAATTTTTTTGCCAAAAATATTCTTTGTAAGACTTAAAATTATGTAAAAAAAATATTTTCAAAGACGTTAGTGTCTACAGAAATGAGTTTCTTGTGTTAAAAGGATCACGCCGGTTATATTTGTACATTATTAAATGGTTCATAAACAATATCTAGTGGTCAGCGGAAACGCATTTTCGAACACATACGTTTTGGCAAAAACAGGATATTATGACGTGTAAATTTGGAAACCACGTTTTGGCGGAAATAACCCCGAATTAAGATTTAAAATAAATTCACTTATATTTATAATATTATACTATACAAGACACATGTCGTAGTCTATAATTATTATAATTATAATATTTACCCATATATGTATATAATAGTATAATGTATACACATAAAAGTTGACTTACGTTTTCCTTCACAAGCTGTCCTAGTAACCGACTTAGTAGATTTTTCGAACATACTATTTGTTTGGCGCACGGTTCGCTATTTCCTGCCAATCTTACCAAACACAATACTGCGTTCATTCTCACGGTAGGATTTATATTAGTCACTAATGGCAGAACTATCTCGACAACGTGGCTTTCGTATAAACATTCGACGTATGCTGACTTGGCCGCTAGTTCTGCTATGTTCTGCACGAATGTTAACTGACTTTTTGCATAGTTATCAAAAGCTATTTTAGTGGACAAAATAAATTTATAGGTTATGTGTTTAGTATTATTTTGTCTCGGAATAAAGTGAAATACGTTATTATACTTTGTACGACGACTTTTGGAGATGGGCCCATGATGTTTGAAATATTGTTATTGACTGGTAAAATATTGAAATCCTTCAAATAGTCACTAAGAAATCTAAATAATACACAGTACCTAGTTCACGTGTTACTATGGACACATACCTACGACCTACCTATATAATATCTAAGATCACATGTAAATATCTATATTCAATTATTGTAATATGTGATTATCTAACAGTATACTCTATACCAAGGTCTTACATCTTGTTTTATAAAAACATGTATAAATTGCAATAATATAATTTAACAGTGGTCTATATTGATGTAGGCAAGTAAAACGACTAACGAGATGAGTGCACTGTCTTTATCTCACATTCTTAAAATGTAAATAGGTATTACAAAAATAATACCTTTAGTAAATGTTTCATTTGCCGTACGCATTTATTCGGAAGAAATTAAAATCAAAATTGTAATATGAACTTTAATCATTTATACTATTATAATATTAACTAATACAATTAATAAAAACGAAACTGTTAAGTATGGACTGTAAGTACCTCCTAGGCCCTTTTAAATATGCCACCCCTACCCCAAGAAAAAAAATGTAGTATTTATTACTAATAAATTTAATATAATATATATATAT
Source organism: Neotoxoptera formosana (assembly GCA_022818045.1). Classification (NCBI taxonomy): domain Eukaryota; kingdom Metazoa; phylum Arthropoda; class Insecta; order Hemiptera; family Aphididae; genus Neotoxoptera; species Neotoxoptera formosana. The sequence continues at coordinate 56,900,025 of CM040630.1, read as the reverse complement.
ATTAAATATTATATAATACTAATTTACGCAGTTACATAAATGTATAAAATTCTATTTTATACTATTTGTATACTAATTTCTTACGAAATTTGCCGTCCTAGGCCCGGGCTTCACGAGCCTATAGAAGTAAATCCGGCCCTAAGTACATCGTATATGAGTAGGATTTAATTTTTTAAAAATTAAATTTAATAGGTATAATCGTATAAGCATTATACCTACCTATATATTTTTAAACCTGCACAAGATGCGTAGGTATACGAGTAGGTAGTATCGGTCTATCGGAGTGTATAAAATATACATATTACATATAATTCATAAAGGAATATAACCTTTGTTATATGCATATCATATTAATTACTATAGGTATAGGTACCTATTAAAATATAATAATAATATGCATAATATTATGTATATACTATATACCTAGTGATTCGAATACATTTTTAAATAATATTCTCATTTCTAATATACGGTGTGTGCCTGTGTGTATATTATTGCGTGGTGGCTATCGGATGATATCGACCGTGTAATAAAAGGAGAGTTGGTAACTAAAATAGTACATTAGTACAACCTACACTACTACAACGTTTTTCTATGGTACCTAAGTAGATATTGTAAAATATTATGTAGAATGCGCATGTATTATTAGACTAACTGTTTATTGTTTGAAGGTAAAAATGTCAATAAATATAAAACAAAATTAAAATAGTAGGTCATAATATTATAGTAGATTTATCACGATTTATCACGATAAATGTTTTATTTATTTTGATACATTTTATACAAATATTCAAACTTACCTAGATACCTACCTATTTAGAAATAAATGCATGTACCTATAATACTATACAGTAACAACTAGCAAGTAGCATTTAATATTTATAACAAATATTTTATTTTAAATCGAAGAAAAAAACGAATGCTTTCTAAAAAACCGCAGTAACATAATATTTTTAAAAATAACTGTTGGGTATCGCAAAGTATTGCTGATGATTACAAATTTGTTTACAAAATCGAAATCTAACCGTTCCGACGGACAAGAAGTTGTGAGTTTGTAAGGCCCCTGCCCCCCTGGATCCGTCCTTGATCGGACACTCGTTCGTATGAACGGAAACACTCTGTTTTTGCACAATGCTATGCACGACTCATCGATATGATATTTTGTTTTTTTGCGCACAGTGCGACAACGGCGGCGGCGGCGACCGATCCGATCCGAGTCGACGGCCTCGTTAGTTCGGCGGAGCACGACGGTCGACGACGGAGACAGCTGATCGCTATCAAAACCGAACGCAATCGTGCGTGCGCTTGTTGTACGTGCGTATAACAACACTAGAAAAGTCGAAGGTACGTCAGTACGCGTTGTTGTTATTGTTGTTGCTGTCGTCCTTGTCTCCGCGATCGTACTACAGTCGTGAGTCGTATTGTAGACGTCGTCGTAGCTGTTTCAGTGGCGTTTTGCGTCGACGTCGGCTGGTAACTGATCTCGCGTATGGCCGCCCCACTTGTATCGTCCGATGTCGACAACTACTGTTGACGTTGTTCTATTGCGTTGTCGTCGTCGTCGCCGCCGCCGCCGCCGATGGACAGAACATCAGCGATTGTCCAGGCGGGACACGACGCGACTCCGGCTGCAGCCCCGGCCCCGGGAGGGTTGAGCAAGGGATGCGGCGTCCCGGGATGTCGGAAAACCAGCCAGAAATGGTGTTGTGGCACCGAACAGTGTCCGATGTGCCATAGATTCCGCAAGTTGTTCCACTGTAAGACCTGTGTCGGCAACGGCGACTTTGGACACTCATCGGGGGCCTTCGACAAGGGCAGGTCAGTTTGGTCCTGCTAACGGTCTCGAGTCCACCTCAGTGACGCGTTGCCGCTGACATTTTTATATTTTTTGTTTTCATATCTCGAATAGTATACCTATATGGCTCTATACTTATAGGTTATATACATTTATCAAATCGACTATGTCACGGACATGCGCTGAGTGGTGGCCCTAAGATTCTTACTGGCCAAACATATATTTCAGGCCACTTCAATTTATTCTAACGAGCACTGATATCTTAAGGCTACAGCTAATTTAAATGTTTTATTGAGATAAAGTTTTAAAATTATATATCTGATCATCGCATATAAACTGTTAGAATATTTTAACCAGAAAACTTACTGTATTCATACAAATCATTTTTCTTTACTTCCCCAGTAATAAATAAATATTAATGATTTAAGAAAAATATATATTTGTAATTAGTAGGAAAGAGTGTTGTACCTTGATCTTTTTGTACCATGGTCCAATGTTTATTTCTTCTTAAATAATTGGTCAAGAATAAATTTGTGGCAGCAATTTATTATAGTCATTAGGTAGTTCCATGACATTGAAATATATTGAAAGTTAGTACTATAAAATCACTCATGAATTTATAGTAAAGAAAATTAACATTTTGCCTATCAAAGTAACAATTTTTGGTTTTTTTAAATTTTATGTTCAGCATTTAAATTTGTTATAGAAGTTCTCGAAGTTTATGTCATTTACGTTAAATATTGTTTAGAATTTTCCATTCTAACAACAAATTAGTATTAAGGTCTAAAAAAATACATTCTTTCCAAAATGGTAACAAATCATTAGTTATTAAGTTTTAAAGGATTGAACTAATTTCTTTATCATCTACCTAATATTAATTGATTATATATTGAATTACTTAGGTAATTTTTTTTTCATTTTAAATTCTAAGGTACATTATGCATTGTACCTTAGACTATATTTTTGGTTTTTTAAAAAAAAAAAAAACAAATTTATCACAAAAGACAGTTGATTTAGGGTTTGGAAAAAAAACCATTTAAAACTTTATTTTACCTACAATATTGTTAATAAGCAATAACTTGAAATATTAACAATTTATTATAGTTAGGAGATTTTTAATAAAAATGGTCCTAAGGTATAATCACTCTCCAATTACTATATAATATTTGTATTTTGTTCTGTAAGGTATATTTTAGTCACAAAGCCACAAAAGGTATTTTTGAAAATTCTTACCTTGAAAAATGTATAATTCAATAGCTTATAAATTTCATCAACTAAATGACTTTAAATTGTTACAACAAATAGTAAATAAACTTTGTATATAAAAAAAAAATGATTCAATTTAATTATAGATGTAACAAACCAATCATTCTACTAAATCATGTTTAAAAGACCATTAGCTCACTATTAAATTAATTTAATGTTTAGTGATTGATTATGCAACACAGCATTAGTAACAAATCTTATAAATATATTACATGGTCGTATAAAAGTTGTAGGTAATTCTGAATACAATTTACATTATGAAACTATGTTTTTGCCACTTTGGTATAAATATTATGTGATATTATGTATTAAATGAGTGCATGGGGTCCATTTTTGAGTTTATACCAATTTTTTTGTGATTTAATATACTAGTTAATTAGAAAAGTTTTTTGTGCATTAATCAAAAACTGTATTTTTTAATAAAATAATTGCACTACTATTCTCTATTTATACTATTCCAAGTAGGTACACTATAGTTTCAACCAATCACAAAATATTACTCACAATTTATCTCCTTAAAAAAGAAACAAAAATTCTGGAATCAAATGACTGGCCACTTTTTATTTAGTAATCAATTGAATATCTCGGTGGGACCAGTGCTCGAAATGAAAAATTTTACGAACCGGAACGTTTAAAAAATTAATATGAGTATTATAATATTAATTTTTAATTTTAATTATTTTAAGTAATTTTAAGCTTAAAAAATTTACAATTCAAATTGAATACATAGTTTATAATAATTTCCATAATGCTGAATATTTGTCGTCAATTTTTTTGTCACGTTTGCGACTTGCATTGTCATCAGCAGCATGTCCACCTTTGGCTAACCATGACCGTACATATTTTTCAGGACGAAATTCAGTGAGTAGAGGGCCAACACAATTAGTAAATAAAAGTGCAGAGACTGTACTAATATTTAATGAAGATCTGAGAGGTGTTATAATTTCATTCATTGAGCTAAAATTTCGCTCGCACTCACTTGTAGATATCGGAATAGTCACTACGGTTTTAAAAAGTATTTGTAAGTCGTCTGGAACACCTTCTTTTCCTCCTTCCAATTTGAATATTTGAAAACCCCGAACAATATCATTTTCTTTATTTAATTGAAAGTGTTATTTAATTGAAAGTGGCGACATAAGTGACGTATTTTATCATCTCCAAATGTAATATTTTCGATTTCATCATTATCGGAAGTAGGCCATTTTTTTGGATCTAGTACGCTAAGACTATCGATTAAATTTGTATAATTGTATATGTTATCCTGTTGATCTTTCTCATGTTGACTTACATGTGATGAATTAGTTGTTATCATCCGATTTCTTAAATTATTTGCTAAACCTCTGTATAGTTGACTCGTATTAATTTGTTTTAACTTTCCATTATGAATAGGAACATTTTTATAAATATTTAATTCAAACGATTATACACGCGTGATGTCAGGTGAAGCCTCATGGAGTTACAAATTAAACTTCTCTCTATATTAATTATTAAGTATATTACCTATATTAATTTTATATTTTGTCGAAAGGAAATTTTATAATTTTAATCCTCGAAATTGTGATACTGTGAATTATTACGAAACGGAACTCTTTAATTTTAATTTTAACCAACGGGAACGGACGCAAAGTTTATTTTACGAACCGGAACGCCGTTCCGGTGCGTTCCGGTCCATTTCGAGCACTGGGTGGGACTTGTTATTCATTCTATTCAGTTTGACTGATTCTGCAACTGAATTAAATTGCACGTGCCCAACTGCTCCAATCATCCAAACAAACATATGGGTAGGTAATAGGTACATCAAAATTCTGAACAACTTACAACTATCGCCTACATTGCAGAAAAATATTTGGTGTTTCATCAATTCATTATTTACAAGTCAAATTTCACATTCACCACTGCGTCTACTAAATAAATCCTGCAACCTTTTACTCTATTATTATACTTGTACATATTTCAGTATCTACTTAGGTAATTACGAGGACAATTATTATGTTCATAATCTTGGCATTTAATTAAATTGTTATTAATTAATGAACATAATTTATAAACATTTAAACATTTAATAAATTAATTATTAATGTATAAGTAGGTTTAAATATTGAAAGTGTTACCTAACCCTATATTTTAAAAACTTATTTTATTTTTTTAGGTTTTTCAAAAAACAAATGAAATTTCAAAGTATTGTATATAGTTCTAATTTGTTCAAAAATGATTGTGCTAAAATGTTTTCAAAAAGACAGTGTACTTCTTTGAAGGTATAAATATTTATTTACACAATGTTCAAAAAAATATTTCAAAAGTGAAATAGTTCTAGTGTTTTATTTATATTTATTTTTATGTTTTAGAAAACAGAAACTTCAATATTACAAGAAAAAATTAAATTATTGAAACTTGCTTTATCGGACAAAAACAAAATCCTAACAGATAGTAAGAATTATAGCACTTACATAAATATAATAACATTATGAAGTCACAATTGTTAATACCTGAGATTTTTTTAAAAATGACTAGTAAATAAATAAGACAGTGTAATATTATTTAAAATACCGTATTTCACTAGATATTCACTTTTCTCATTCTAAGTAACTCAATATGGTTAAATTTATCTTAAATACTACTTAGCGATCCAATTATTATTATTTAACTTCTGTATGTAATACTTTAATGCATGTAAATTCTATTCTATTTAGTTTAAATTCAGTTTAAAAATAAATTGCACCTTAAAATAATTACTAAATTACATAAAGACTGTAAATTAAAGTCTGCATCATACGAATATAATAATGAAATACTAACTTTATGTATCATTTTGCATATAATTTTCTCTACTAATTAATTGAATGTATGTTGACTGTTCTGTTTCTAGAAAGAAATCAACTAAAAAAAATAAAATTAGAAATAGATAATCAAAAATCAAGAGTTGATCGATATGCAAGACGTGTGGTGCGATTAGAAGATTTTACCAAAGGTCAACTATCAGTTTTAAATGATAAAAAAAATGAACTATTTGCAGTTAGACCCAATTTAAAGAATATTATTAAAACACGTATTAATCAGCTTGTTACTCACATATTCTCATTGAACGAAGTACATCCAACTATTTTACAGTAAGTAAAATATTTCATAATACTTCTAAATTGTATTTATAAAATATTTAATTACAAGCTATCAATTATATTTTTTATTTATAACATTAATATTGGTGATGCAAAATGAATATTATAACTATTATTGTTTATTGGCTATTATGTTACTATTAACACCAGTAGTATCAGGTACGCAATTAAGTTGGTACATTTGAACCAGCTAAAATGTTGGGTGGATGGGTTGTTAAAAATAATTTATCCATTAAAATACATACTTTTATTATTGGCACTTCTGTATTGGGTATTAGTAAATAGCAGGTTATTATTTCATATTTTGAATTGATATGTTTATAACATTGTATTATAGCATATATTCTATAAGAAAAAATGTAATATTTAAATATTTATTAACATTTTCTAAAATACGTCATCAATAGTGAAAAAATACTAACATTGTGATGTTGCTTATTATTAAAAATAAAATATAAATCTTAATTTTTCTCATGCTCTCAAAATTTTTTTGCATCCAGTAACAGCCAAATGTGTCATGGATTTCCCTGTCCTATGCCTATCATATTATTCATAAATAATATTCACTATACATTTAGTAAATTATAAAATATTGTATAATACTTATTTCAGAATAATTTATTTTAAAAGTTTTGATAATATTTTTTTACAATATTTCAATTATATGTGTTGAAATTAGTTATAATTTTTTTTTTTTGTAATAGGAATGAAGAACTAGATGTTAATAATAGTAGTTTAAGTCATGCATTAGCTGAAGCTTCAAAACTGACATATGTATGCGGCCAATGGGTAGATACTTGTGAAGAATGGTCGAGACAAACAGAACTTGGATACCGCATCGTAGCACCCACTCTACCAGCAAATGGAGACTACTCAGCATATAATGAATGGGGTTTATATTTAAAATAAATGTATCTAATATATTTAAGCAATAGTACAGTTTAATAACGCTTTTTTCATTTTTATTTGTTTTCCAGTTTCAGATAAGAATAGGGATTATGCATTTCATCAAACTTTTATTGAACCAAATCCAGCATGCACAATAAGTGCTGCTCTTACGTATACCTCGCAATTAGTAAAGCAACTTTCCTTTTTTATAGACGTTTTTTTACCTAGGCGTCCAAATTTTAGGTATTGTAATCGGTAAACATAAATTGCATACCTTAAAATCGAGGTGTATTACTTAATATTTATATATTTGTAGTGAATTTTGTGGCAATGAGCTGAATGAAACAAAATTTGCAAAATATGTTACCCACTTGAATGCTAACATTCTTTACTTGTGCTTTTCACAAAATGTTAACCCTAAATTACTTCATCCTGATCATACGTTAAAAAATTTGCTGCAACTATTGGATACATCTGTTAGTGATCTAGGAAGGTAAAATTAAAATTTTTATTATTCATGAATGTTTTTATTTTCCGTTGTCAAACAACTAAAAAATAATAATTATTTAATACTTAAAAGTTTACTATGGTACATAATGTACATAAATATTATACTATATTTAAAATTTACTCAAAAATAATTTTGAATTAATAGCTCAATTGTTATGATTTATTTTTGTTTTAGGGTGGACCCACCAGACATTGATAGTAAACTATGCATTGCATTCGAAGAAAAGATAATTTTCCAATTACTTTCATGTACTTGCGACTCAGACTCTGAAGAAGACAATTATTATGAATGGGAAGCTGTAAGTTTAAAATTACAAACAAAATAAACTTTCAATTTGTTAAATGCTGTTTTTTTTTAAAGGTACCAAACGTGGAATACCCTGCAGATCATACTCAATTGTCTTTACAGTCCACTAGTAGTGTTGTAAGAGCAGGACTTGTGGCCAGTACAGCAGCCAGTTTAGCTTCCATGTGGCGTGGTTGGACTAAATAATAAGTAATACATTCTAATCGACAAACATTTCCTTCTTTATTGTATTACTCTAAAATCAATCTTTGTTCCCACGAATTTGCACTTGCCTAAGATTGTTTTTGTGCACATCACAAATTTCTTTATCTGAAACAGTGCAAATTTAGATAGCAAATACAAATTATTTGTTTAGATATTAAATTGAACCTAAGCTTTTTTATGTTATAAAATATATGTTATATTAATTAGGAACAGAGTAAAATGTATTTTGTTGTTACCAAAATTGTATTATACCATTATTATTCATGTATACATTGATTAAAAGATATTGTTTCATTTTTAAAATCAAATATAATATATATATATATATATAAATATATATTATATTTATATGTTTATATATTATTATAAGAGTTTTAACTAGTTGATTAGTTATAAAATGTTGAATTATGATGAGACTCAGACACAAAATATTAATGACCTTGAATCAGAAAATAACATACTCGGATCACCAAGAGAATGTTTTGCGACGGTGCCTAAAACGTGTCATAATCTGCATAGTGACGCCACCCGACGCGTACCCATTGGCCATCTGGTGAGGGAACATATGATTAGTGTTGTCATCTGGATGCTTAAACTCACGCGTTCTCTCAGTGATCCGAGTATAGGTTATTTTATTTTAATACTTCAATTAAAATTTACTATGATAACATTGTTCCCGAATTTTTAATTATTTTTTTTAAGGTATTACGAACTTAAAATAAAATATTTATAATATAGACAATTTAATTTGGTTTTAAAATAACACAATTAAAAAATTACAAATATTTTCAAAATAAAAATGTTAATTAAGTATGAAAACTGAGTTCGCTATAAATTATAAAATTCAGAAACCAATTCTATGTATCACAAATAATAATTTATGTTATTTATACTTTACAGTATCATCAGTTGAATCAATAGAAATTATTTCCTGGGATGAGATGTATATTTTTGATTTATATTACCCACTGTATTTTATTTTTGAATCATTACACGCTTTATTCCAACATTTCAAACAATCTTAACTTTAGTTCCTTAAATTGAATCAATAATTCCATAGAATATAGCGAGTAAAGTAGATGTTTATTTAATTGATTCATTTTTTTAATCAAAATGTTGCAATTTGCATATTCTTTTGGCTTCAAATATCTAGTTTTCTAAATAACTATTATAGAGAAGGTCTTCTGCAACTTTTTCAAAAAGAATATAATCAAACATTTCAGTAGAAATAGCCACATGTTCTTAGTTCTGCAGCTAAAATCAAACAGTTAAATAAATTAAATGTCGTTAGCAAATAATTTCTAGTAAATCCTTACCAATAACTGAAATGATGCAATCTTGTTACGAATACTTTTCAAATACATATTCGAATAATGTCTCCTTGTCTCCTATGACGATTCACCACTGCAAATATTCATATAAATCCATAATATCGTATTCACTTACATACACGGGTATATGGGTAAGTCCAAAATGTCCTGTACATTACACACACACACACACACATACATTTCGGATGGTAAATATCGTTTAATAATGATCTATCGTGGTCATTTGAAAAATGTCTTAATTAAGATCATTACAGACTATGAAATCAGAAAAGTAGCTAAAAATAAAATAGAGATGTCACATCCACATAGTGAAATCGCTTATTTCATGAAATGAACGTCCGTAGTGGCGTAATTCCGGGGGTGCACCGACGAAATGATATGTTTTTGCACCTTCTGAAACTTAACTCTTATCCTAAAATTCTATTTCATCGTTTTATTGAATTTTTCGATAAAAGATAACAGAACTTACAGAACTGAACAAATAATAAAACACATAAACCAAGGTGGATTAATATAATATCAATCCACCTTGACATAAAATATAGAAATTGTCTTGAAAATAATTTTGATACTTGAATGTAATCAAATTTAAATTGCTAAAGTTCATGCCAGTGAAGTAAGCCGGCTTTGAGTTTAACTAAATTTGTTTCTTTGATTACCTATTCGACCATTTGGACCTATGATAGTTTTGCACCTGCTGAAATGTAATGGAATTACGCCACTGAATGTCCGTTTCGTGAAATGGATGTCCATTTAATGTATTTTCGTCAAAATTCACGATCTGGACAATTTTTATTATCTGGATACCCAGTTCATGAAATGTGGGATTTCAATTATGTGGATGACACAATTTGTATTTTCGGGGCCCCATTAATTTTACGAGTACAATCGGACAAAGGTCAAGAATTTCGAATCACATAAGTAGTGCATAATCTAAATAAATTACTAAAAAATCATAAATGGTAAGTCCCGTCAAAGCCAGTCACAAGGTAATTTAGAAAGGGCTAACCAAGATACACAAAATATGCTGATAATGTAGATACAAACAAATAATATAAAATGTTAGTTTGAAGAATTGCAATTTGTATCTACTGTTAATGAAAAACAAAGCATATTATCATGATCCATGAACCACGATGAAATACAAAAATCAACATATCATGCAATGTTTGTTGATGATATTAATGTTGATTTATCATAATCTATTCTTCATTTATTCCATAAAAAGCTGTGAACAACTTAACTTCAGAGGAAGGGTTGATTAAACTTTTCAAAAAATTATGTTAAAAGATTAAACAAATAAAAAAAATGTATTAAATACTTGAACTACTTACGAGATAAATAAAAAATGATTTTTTTGTTTATTTAAATTATAGTAAAAAATAATAATAACCTAAAAGTCCTGCTACCAAGGTTTTAACATTATTAAAAAAAAAATAATAATATACAGTAGGGTCTGGTTAATCCGAACGGGCTTGAGAATTATCGCATCGCCATAATTTTTAGAGACATATTTTCCCGCAGACACACTATAATAATAATATTGATGGTACATAATATAATAATATAAATATAATACATAATATAATATCGTGTACTTACATCGTTTAGATGCGATTAAATATCTTGATTACGTTCCGTCAGTTGTGTACTTGTATATAGTTGTGTATGGTGTATCATATTACATATATAGGTAAATAGTGATCATTTCACACTGAGTATTTGAAATTAATTTGTTAAAATGGCCACAAGTACCTAAGCATGTGACGTTAAAATGACAGGATAAGTTAGAAGTGTTAAGAAGTTTTAAATTAATAAAGTTGATTAATAATAAGGGACCCGCTACAGTGTCATGTAGCAATTTGAGGTAGGTATTGGAGTGGTATAAATTGTAGTAATATTGCAAGAAAATTGGGTTTTTTTTCAAAAGTCTTAGGTAAACTGAACAAATCGGTAATCCGAACGACCACTATTTTCCTAATCCCGTTCAGATCTTATACCCTACTCTTACTGTATACGCTTTGTATAGAATATTCAATATATAATAATTCAAGAAATATTTCCGAAAGATGTCGAAGAAGATAAAAATATTGTAGGTACTAAATAAAGAGGAATTTAAAAAATAAATTAGGTAAGTAATTGTTTTTTTTTTTAATTACAGTGAATAAGAAATACATTTTGCTTTTTTAATGGATAGATATATCCATAAAAATATATATATATTATTATTTTATATAGCTTATAATAAAAAAAATGTGTATAATTACTAAAAAATTATCAATCATGGATTTTTGGATTTCAATACTTAGATAAGTCAACCTCCACTTTTGATTTAATTTTAAATAAAGTCCAAAAACGATTGAAAAAACATACCTAACCTACCGCCACACACCGGCAAACCTATTTCACTAACAGAAAGATTGTTTACACTACAACCTGGCAAGGAAATTAAGTTTACATAGTGTATTTATTAGTTATTACCTAAGTAGGTACCTACTTCATTTAAATAGTTACTATAAGCCTATAGATTTTAACAGAAATGGTTTAAACTTTAATAATACCATATGATTGAAAATAAATATTTTGAAATATTTTCTAAACATAATGATATACATATCAAAGTATTTTGGAAGGTATATATTTGAAATTATGACTTTTTTCTAATTAGGTATAAACATTTTTTTGTTAGTGTATAAAAAAAGCTTAATAACTGAATACGAGGAACCTCATAAGTTGATCTTTTAGCAATTAAAAAATATCGAAACTACGTAACCACAATTTTGTTTGTAATCGTTGAAAGTACAAAGTTTTACATTATTCGTCAAAATATGTAAATTATTTTATAGTTAAATTTTAATTCATATTACTGACAGTTTAATAGGTACAATAGCCAATAGGTACTCCTCATCACAGCTATTATTATTCTTATTAGTTATAGTAGGTAGGTACTGAATACTGATTATAATATTGAAATGTATGCGATTTGTTTTTATCAGAAACTTGTTCAACCTATCATATTACTTAAAAAAAAATTAAATTACTAAAATCTATAAGTACAAATCAGGGTTTGCAATTATGAATTTGAAAAAAATTTCGTTTTACGTTATTTACAATTATTTAAACGTTACAGAATTTTTGCGTTTATCATCGTTATTTAGAAGTAAAACGACTAAAACGTAATACAATTTATTGCGTTTTTCGTTTATTGTTAAAAATGCGAGGATTGCCCGAGAACGGAATATAATTTTCGGAAAGAAGAGAAACCAAACAAAATACTGTTAGGTATGGATCGACTCTTATTCAATCGAGTAGGTACTGTTTTTAATATTTTTTCTGAAATCAAAAACATTTTTCGAACAGAATTCAACTATATTTAGAATCTAATCGTCTTAACAATGTACCTATACAGACAGGAACTACCTACTTACCTAGTTTTAGGAACTAAAAACTACTTTTTAAATGAACAAAACATTGTAGTCTACATAATACAGTTTGTATAATTATATAATTAATTGAATACACTATAAGACACATAGGTAACTTATTATAAAGTTATAAACTAAATAGTATATATATATATATATATATATATTAGATCATATTTAATGTGCCATATCTAAACAAAATATTCATATTAAAACAATTTATATAAAGTATTATACATATGTACTGCAATACACCTGTATTATTTAATTTTACATTAGTATAATACTTTAATCTGAATTAATTTCATTGGATAAGTTTTATTTCAATATTATTCATAGGTCTTATTTGCTTTATCTATTTACAAATCAAGATCGTGACATATAATTATATTTGAAAGTTTTTTTGGTTGCAATAGTTAAATTTAAATCATAAACGCTGTTTGACAGTTTCCTATGTTTTTAACCAAAGGACAGACGTCAAATGTAATAATGCCACAGCAGTTGTGACCTTCAACAATGAACCTGGAAAAGCATATCTAAAAACCTTGTTATTATTCTCTTCATTGTACGTATAGGCTTAAGGTTAATGTTAAACAAATATAAAAACATATTTATTTTGGCGTTTTTAAAGGTGATTTAATAGTAAAATGTAAATTATAATACCTATTTGTACCTAATAAAATACGTGTGCCTAATTATAGCGTTATTTAATTTTTATTTTTCTGTAGCTGTCTTAAAAATCGCGAAAAATATTGAATAATACGAGCTTGCATTCACTTTTAAGTTTTTAACATACATACATATAGATAAATTAAGCTTTGCAGCTCACCACGTCGTTATATAATTCAAATCGCTTACAAATTTAAAGACGACCAATCTAGTAGCTATCGTGATTAATATATACATGCATTATTTTGTAATTATAATAAGTTATTCAACAAATTTCAAAATAGATAAAATGTCCTAAAATTTAAAATACATTAATTTATTTAAGTGCGAGTAGTATAATTTGATCTTGTACTGAATGCACTGGGTGTTGTTGTTGTTGTTGTCGTTATGTTCAACGTTTTTACCAAGACATCAGGTGAAGATCCTAATTGTACCAAAATCAAAAAATACGTAGCTATGGTACCCATTATCTGAAATTATAATATTCAAACTTCATAGAAATTGATCTTATATAATGGTAAGACTTATGTTGACATACCGATACAAACATTTCAAAGTCCAGGCAAATAAAACCATAAATAACAAACTCTATTTTATGATCCAACATTTCCAAAATGAATAATTGTACCTATACAAATAAAAAAATAAAAAAATCAACTTTTAAGTAAAAATGCATTCTAATTTTTTTTTTGTAATTCAAAGTAATAAAAATATAATTTTGAATAGATAATAAGTAATATTTTATTTAATAACATTATAAATCAAAATATTGTACCTAACCATATTGCCAACAGTTGATTCTTTTCTAATCCATAACATGGCCTTAATTTTGATAAAAATATTATTCGCACCTCTAAGGCTTTAACCAAGTACTAACTGGCATTCTATACTAAACTTCTAACAATTAACTTATAGAATTATTAGGTACCTACATCTCATGTGAAAATAATCTAATTTAATATTCTTACTTTCAAAAAAATATGCTTTATAATACATTGACTTGACCGTCTGATTATTTCTAATTATTATTAACTGCAACTATTCGGATAGTCAAACTTATAATTTGTAATCTAATTTTTAGAAATCAACTTTTCAAGCTTTAAGTTTATAATATGTGACAATCATCAGATTGTCTGTTTAAAAACACATTACAATTCATATTAATATCTTTGTCTATCTTTTATTTTATTTTATTTTAATTATAATAGTTTCTAATGGAAATTGAAATTTAACAAATTATTTTGTAACATATTAGATTACGTATACATTTTTTTTATATTAAGTTTTGTTTATCACACAACCAGTTTTATTTAACTTACCAATTTTAAAAAATAATAACTTATATCAATAAAAGATAAATTAAAGTTTCTTATTAAAAAATTTAGGAATGTTAATATTTATTTAGTTTAAAATTTAAATTAACGGTAGGTAATTACTTATTAAATATGTAAGATATAACAAAAGTCAGAACTATAGATATTAAAGTATATAAAATAAAACAGAAAGTATTTGTAAATAATTAGTTAACAGATTATAATTTTTTAATTTCTGATGGATATTGAAACATGTTTTGATATGATACATTTTATTATTAATGAAAAATGTCTTTATTATTTTTGTTTTACTTATACTTCCCTATAGAACGTAATGCTATTAATAAACTATCGCATATACGTAAACATTAAAACATGATTGAACTCATAATAAAAGCATAAAAGCTAACCACATTTGATATTTTCCTTATTATAGCAGAATCCAGAAAAAGTATTTAATATACTACCATATTATATATTTTATATAATATACTACCATTTTCGATATAAGTATACAACATACCTTTCTTTTTGTTAGGTTTACTTGATGATATTCGTTAATTTTCTTTTGATATGTGATATTAATGAAATTCGCCTAAACAATAGATCAGTATTATTATTTTCATAAGTTCATATTAAGAAATTAATATTTTCAATTAAACCAATCTATGAAATAAAATAATATTTTTATTAGATTTGTGTCCAATAAATAGATGAATAAACATTTCATTAGTTTGAGTTTAAAATACCTAAAATATCAAAAGACCGGCTAAACAGCTAAAGGTTATGTGGTAAATACTATATCGTATACCTATTCTTAGTTAGTATATTTTAAGATGGTACTGTCGTATATTGTAGACAGACGTCAAATTTAAATATTATAATATACAAGTAGTAATGTGGTAATCATGTGGCCATGTGGGAATATATTTTATCGAGTAAGTATAGTTAATTTAGGCCAGACCAACGCGAAGAAATATATTGTGCTGAGGCGACGTAATATTTTATTATTATTAACACCGCTGCCGTATGCGATGGTACCGACGCGACAGTGCCGTTGTCGTGAAACTCGGCAAGACCTTAGCGAGGTACGCGAGTGAAAAGACAACTGTACGTCAGTAACACGAGGCTAAGTGTTTTATTTTATGATTATTTTTATACCAATAAAAAGGGTTTCCGACCAAAAACTGTGTTCGAGTTTTATTGTAATCGTTTGACGTTCTTACTTTTAAAAATTAACAGCGCAGAGAATAATGGCAGGGATATAAGTAGATATACGTACCTACATTGAGTCGAAGAAGTTTTCTCAAACCGTATTGTGCTTGTGCAGCTGTATACGAAATCTCGAGTCATTATGTTTTAGAAGGAACGAACGTTAAACTAACAAGCAGTGTACACCATCGTACCTCATTAAACAGTGCTAATATAATTGTCTTTGGTTAGAGTCATTAGCTTATAGAGTGTACGAGCATAAGACGATCATGGGTTAGAACCTAACTCTTATAACCTGCAGTAGGGTATAAGAAATATGACAGTACCAAAACGTGATGATTTGGTTTGAACGTGTTATTTAATATACGTTTCAATATTGAATTCGTATGGGTTTTTTTTTTTGAAAATTTGAAATTGAATAATTTAACATACACAAGGCACTCAAAAACAGTCTCCGGAACGATAAGACCACATTTAGAGTAAAATCATCGTCTGGTGCCAAGGTTCATTTTTGGTGCCACCCCTCCCACGTGAAAATAAAAAATAAATGTATGCCTACACAGGTACACATTTTGGAGGAGGGGGGTAGTTAGATATACTTTTTTTGTAGAGGGGAGTTGGACCCATTTACGGTTTTGTCATGGTTATATCATATCGGTTGAGTACTATTAGAATATCTATTATGTATTAAATATTAATTATTATTAGATACCTATATATTATATACGGATATAAGGAGAGAGTTGTCACGATGGACTAAATTGTAGAGCATTAACCTGCCCGAAAAATTTTTTTGAAGATATTTTGTGTATTATTTATTTATATTGACAATATCAGTAGTGCCTAATAATAAAAATCTATTTTGTTTGTCCAAACAACTATAGGCAACTAAATGATTGGTCATTGGTTAAATTCTAGTTTAAGTTTCTGTTACATGTAGTAAACGTTGATTCAGATGCTTGGTACTCGACTCATTGTTTTGTGTTTTAAGTTTTTTTTGTTTTTAATACATTATTTAAATTGGTACCGTACCTACATTTTTTGCTATAAGTTTAAAATTGTCGGATTATACATTTTGCATATCCTCTAAAGCATTTTCCAAACTCAGCTGGTCCCAAACAAAACGACATGACTAACTTATACTAGTAATTTTTAGTACTTACTTATAAGTTACCTATTTCCTATATACATACACTAGATTAATTGGTAATACATACAAACATACTATAATATACCATATTTTCATTGTAATTTTGAGTGCGCATGTGGCACAACTATATAGTATATAGCAGGGGTGGCCAGCGAGAAGAGACCGCGAGTCGCCAAATATAATAATAAGCCATAAGTTTGGAAGAGCCGAAATGAAAAAAAAGGTCACATTAATATAATACCTATTAATAATAAATAAGATAAGATATCAAATGTAATAAACTGTATAGTTAGTATAGAACTCGGAACAATATAATAACGTACAATAATGTCAGATTACATTTTATCCTTATTTTGTCTTTATAAATACCATAAATATCATAAATACACATGGATATGTGTGTATAGTGCTGTACGACGCCGTGAGTGTATCATCATAATATTATTGGAAGATGAAGGACTGAAGCAGTTCGAATACAGTTGTCATTCTTTATTAGAATTTTGGAAACACGTGCCCGTTGGCCGTTATTAACAATCCAAAAAATACTCTTTGCACTCAAAAATTAATATCGATTTTTGGAACAACATATACTTGCAAGTCTTAATACTGGACCACGAAAATGATTAAATCTAAAAATCGCTCAACATTAACGGATGATCATTTAACGGAATTGTTAAGGACTGCTTTAACAACATACAATCCTGATTTCAAAAAACTTACAAAATAATGAACACGCAACAAATAAGATAATAATTAATAATTAAAAATGAAAAAAATACATATTTAAATATTAAATTAAGCAGAACACTTTATTTTTTTGTACATTTTTTCTATACATTTTAATTTAATAAAATATTATGTTTTTTCAAATATATAAATTCATATCAAAAAAACTTTTTTTGTAAAAATGTTTTGTACCTTACGATAAGATGCGAGCCGCATAAGTCTACGACGTGAGCCGCAGTTTGCCCACCCCTGGTATATATTATAATTTATAGTGTCTATGCACACAAATAATAAATCAAAAATCTGTTGCTAAAACAATACGGTTCAAGTATAATATCCATAAAGTCAATCGGGTCAAACCGACCTATCCGCGCTTCATCGTAAGTGGCGATGGCGCGACGGGGTGAACTTTTTGAGTCTTTGAAGCAAGTTATTGTCGATTTCAGATATTTTAGCCCATTGATTCACCAAAGTGATTCGCAGAGTGCTAACTCTAAACTAGGTTACATAATATATATTAATTATAATACTTTCCACGATATTTGTGTTGAGGTCTTGAGATGATCACACACACCCGGACCCGACCACCCACCCATCCGTTACAGATATGAAGCAATATTATTGCTTCAAATAGTCCTACGCCATCCCTCCGCCACTGGCCATCGTTATCGCGTTGTCGCGTTATGTTATAATACTCATATTAATGTATATTATAATTATGCCGGTTACCTGTTCGACTGTCGTATGGCAAGCGTCAATGACGAAGTACATTTGCAGCATGCGTATCAGAGATTCGTAAAGACAGTACAGCGTGATCCGGATGGTATTCGCGCCGTCCGACATGAGCGTGTTGAACGCGGAGAGCATCATGAACGTGACGCCGAACACGTTGCCCACGATGTTGATGAACAATTGCGTTTGGAACGCTCTCGTCAGCGTCGTGCAAACGTCGCATATGTCCAGGTACGCGAGTCGTGCGGCAGACACGGAGAATCCCGACAGGAACGATTCCGAAACCGAGCCAAGTGTATCCATTATCTGGACATTCAGTTTGTACAACACTCTGAAAAAAACAATAACAGACAAATATTATTACATTGCAGTTTGCAGTATAGGTAGCGTGTTGTTCGGGCGTTCTGTTTAGATCTCAAGCTTTCGCCCGCGCAGTTACGAAATTATACGCTATACACAATTTATATGGGTTTAGAATTCGTCAGACTGCGTGCATATCACTATATTTATGTGCAGCTCACAAAAAATGATTGATTAGATAATTTGAAAAATATTATTAAATGCCAATAGTATTATACATATTTTATACTGCAGAAAAAATGCATCCCGTTGCAGTAGTCCCAGTAGGTAACGCGGAATTCGGATGCAAGTTACCTGTCATGTTTAACGGCATCAGTAGGATACTGACCCTAGTACAATAGTTTTTCAATCATTATAATAGCATTAAAAGACAGACAAATTAATAATATAAATTTATATCATATAATATACAAGCACGTTGTTATGAATAACTAAATAAGTTTCAAAATACTGAAACAAAATTGTTGGTATGACAAAAATAAAAAACGAGGAAGTGACTCTGCTGTTAAGTAGGTGTCTAGTAATCTATTGTACACAGTCATCGAACGTAAGTCACTGTAATGGAAGTGTTCCATTTTAATTCAACGATTAATAATTATTGTATATACTATGCAAAATGATTCTGAGCAGAGATGGTCTGTTAGTTTATATTTTTAACTTTATAAGGTTATTTTTTGATATTTATTTATGTTTTGTTATTAGTCATTTTTTTTTTTTTTTATTAGTGATAGGTAGGTACGGTATGTTAAACAAATTGTTGTCAAAAACAACGAATATTATTAATTATTATTATATTAAATCATAATATAATATTAGGTACTAGCATTAATTTGATTAAAATGAGCTGATATTTAGTGTGATGATTTAAGTGCATAAAAATATACGAAATTGCATAAAACGATTGTTAAAAAAATATTATTTAGCTTTAGTAAATTAAATATATACCAATTATTTCAATGGTTTTCTTGATGGCAAAATGGCAAATTCTTGTTTTTTTTAAATGTTAATTTCAGGAGCTCATAAAATTCTATTGTGATGAATTAACGCTGGTACATTTTTAAAATTACACCAATAACAATTTATGAGAGACCTTCTATAAAATTTAAAATTGTATAAAAAAATGTTTGGTAACCACTATACTTTGTAAGTACTATGATATTAAAAAAAATTATTGAAAATGAGTGCTATGAATTTTGGTCTTGGTTTATAAATACGGCACTGCACAGGATAATTAATGTTAATATTATATAGATGTACAGCATGTTATGTTTTATACGTATTATAATATATATATTAAAACGTTTTTTTCATTAATTTTTTTATTCTTTTAATTATTATTGTATGCTTACAACAGTCTACAGGTTGTTTGACAATTAAACAACTCAAACTGCAGGCTCATATTTAAGAAACTTTTCTAATTTTATTCATACGTAGGTACCAACATAACAAATAATAATAAAACATAAATTAAAAAAAAAAAATCAAGCACAGAAACTTTGTTTTACATTTACTATAATATAGTTTATCGATACAAAGTACTGCTGACTGCTCAGTACCTATATCAAATTAAATACTTGTTGGGCTTACAACACTATTAACTGCAGTATATTTAATATTATGTATATTATAGTTAAGCCAGTTAAGGATAAGTTTAGGAAAATGAATACAAAACTTAATACCAATAAGAGATAGTGGAACCTTTATTCTGAAATTAATACTTGTCGTGTATGGTTTCAGATACATAATTAGTTATAAGTTGTAACATTACGTGATCATCATAATTTGATAGTAAAAGAAACATGTAATTAATAAATTTGTATAAAATGTATGGAAAAAACTTGTGGATCATTTTGAGGAAGAAAATCACCTACTGAATTTGAAAATTAATTTACAAACGTTTGCATTTTTCTATAGGTACTTATCAAAGATCAATACACGGTTGGACGGACGTGTGGGGGAGTCGGTGGAGATTTGACGGACGCTGAAGGTCATCGTGCGCATGATAGTGACTGACTGAGTGCTGACAGACAGTGGCAAAGTCCTCGAGACGACTTGTATTTTATAATATACTTAATAATAATATAATAATATATTATATAAATGTTATCGTCTGCGGTGACCGGTTTTCTTTTTTCCGTCTGTCTTGTCCGGAGAATTCGCCGGAGACTTCTCCCGTACGGCGGCGACGATAATAGTAATATGACATAATGTGTGTGACTCGGCAGTCATCCGCTCAAGGCCCTAAATCACTGCCGTCGCGTTTTTCACAGCGAACCGATTCACCTCCGCCGCCGCCGCCCAACCAGATTTCGTTCGAACGACTGTGCACTGCGACTACGTCATCGGCGTCTATTGTGCGAGCGCGTCGAGACGTCCCTTCGTGACGGCGTCGTAAAACGGCACAAAAAAGGTTGCTGCCAGTGACATCATTATCGTTTATTATTAATTATTGTTCCTCGGCGGCGCGGAAGGCCGCACACGAAACACTCGCGATAGTCGCTGCACACTTTTGTCCGGCCGAGCGGCGCGTATATATAACGCCGGACGCCGCACAATCCGCAACACTCGCACGCTTTCGGCCGTTTAAGTGACAACCGTCGCGCGTCTCAATCTTTCATTCGCTCATTCGCTCAATCGCCTTCCGACGCACGTGTACAAGTCCACGCTCCGGCCGAGTGTACGGTACGACGTCCTACGACAGCCGTCCAACTCGTCCACGTGACGGCCAAATCGGACGCGCCTCGTCAATCATCGACATCGCACCACCGCGTGTCCACAACGATGATGTCTGCTGAGGTAACGATCGCATTTTCTTAAAGAAATTTCCGCGGGTTCACAGCCTGCACGTGTCGTGTCGTGTCGTGTCCAAAAGTTGAGATCGTCCCAAACTTCCAACTCTGTATAGAAAATTTCACGGTAGATCATGATGGTTAGTGAATATGTTGATACCGTGTTTACAACGGTCGGTCGGAACGCGATAAAAATTACACGACAAGACAGCCGACGTGCCTGTGAACCAGGCTTTAAAATTACCTAGCTATACGCATTGCGTTGTTATAGTGTTAATGTGTTATACAGTCGACTCTGAGTAATTCAAAGTTTATTGTGGGGAGAGAGGGCGGAAATTCGCGTTACTAAAAATGTCGAGGTATCAAAAATCTTAAAAACAATTATTTTTTAAATATATAACTATATTAAAGAATTAAAAAAATACATGCAATTATATCTTTATACCTAAATACTAATTTTTTGAAATAATTGTTAATTGTCTTTGTTTATTTAATAATATATTCTTATCAATGATATTCTTTACAACTGAGTGGATTAAATAAATCTTCCGTACCATCATTGCTTTCAATATATTTACGTAATTTTTCTAAAGCACGTTTCGTTTTATCACTCAGTATGGTTGGTTTTATTTGTGGGTCTTCAAGTTTTTTAGCCTTAATCAATAATATTAAACAAATTAATTTTTTCCGCGAATACTTACCTACCTAATAACTTTATCAGTTTTCATTTTGAACCATAATTACGCGCTCAGCACACAGTTTATACGGATAAACAAATAAAACGAATAAAAAATTAAACGAAAAATTGACAAAAAACTAAAACTTAACTCTATTGTAAATTGTTGGGTTTTACGGATCAGATAAGATTAAAATCATTACTGAAAATTAATCGCTGCGTTAAACTACATTTGGATAGGAAAATTCGAGAAATCAAAAATTTGCCGATTGTTTTTCGATTTAAAAATATTATTTAAACATTAGGTAAGTGTAATGGAAATTTGAAAAAGAATTTAAATTTGTGAGTTACCACAAGTCGACTTATATAATCTGCACGGTTCAGTAAGTATCTATCTGTATCTTATGTCACGAAATTCACGATCATAATACACATAGGTATTACATAGATACAGTGGCCAACTTAAGACTGTCAGATATTTGCAGCCTTATGACTTATACTCATTCTCGTTATTATTAAGATAGATAGATATCTACTACACTCTTTTCAAGAAACATGTACGCATATCCAGAGCATCCCGTTAGGTTATGTTGTTGGTTGTAAACATTATAAATTAAAATAAGGTATCCGTGGTAAAACCATTGCAGGTGGGTATTATTAAACTTTATACACCTCTATGATGATGTAACAGTTTCTTTTTTGATACGGATACCTGTTGTGCCAAAAACGGTTTGGTTTTACGACTTTTATAGTTATTATTACTACATTTTCTGATGTTTCTTGATTTTCAATCTTTAAAATGCTTCATAATAAACATTTTAAGTTTAAATTTCATTTTTATTTATACTAGAAGTATAAAATAGGTAGGTAATACATGTATATTGTGTATATTATGTTAATATTGTGCAATTATGTTTTAAATGATTATATAATGTTATAATTGTAACGGTCAACGAATGTTGGTTATTATTTTGGTTGTTGACACAAAATGTTCAGGTGTATTGAATATTACATTATTATTTATTACTAATTATTATGAAACATTATTAAATGTTAAAATAATTATTATCAAATATTTTTTTTTTTAATTATAACAATTTTTTTTTTATCTTTTTAATGTGGTTTGTTTTAATAAACCATGTCAGAACCGGCTATTTATTAAGAGGCAAATATAAAGAAAATAAATTCTAGTTACGTGGCTAGGGGCCTATACAATTTTTATTTGAAATAAAAAAACTTAATTTAGTTCACATTGGACTTTGGTTTTTGAATTAACATAAAATAATGCCAGAAAAAGTTTATTGGAAACTGAGTTATAAGTTATATTATTACTATTATTATTTAAACAGATTGAACGAGATAATTTAAATCATGCTTTAATTTGAACGAATTTAAAAAATAAAATTTAATTATAAGTTATTACTGAGAACAATATTTCATAATGTGTTTTATTGTCAAATTTAAAATGTTGATACATTAGTAATATTAATTTTTAGCATATAAATGAGAATGGAAATATATAAACAAATAGATTTATTTTTGTTTCAGAAATTAATTATTGTGGTATGTCTATTGCGATTGTGTATTTGCCAACAATATGAACAATCAGGAGGACAAGGAAGTTATTCATCGTCAAGTGGAAAATATGGTGCATCTGCTTCTTCGGGAAGGTCGACAGCATCCGGGAGACCAAATGGTGGTTCTGGTGCAAATGGTTATAATTCTGCATCCGGTTTTTTTGGCCAAGGTCAAGGAGGGAAGGGTAGCTACGGAAATGGTTTCAATGGAAACACAAGAAACCCAGGAAGTCAAAATTCAGGTGCCATAAATTGTGGCCCTAATGATAATAATGGTGGCTATGGTGGATCCAACAATGGTTTTGGAGCTTTCGGAGGATATGGAAGTGGAGCCAGTGGTTTAAATAGTGGTTCCAATGGTGGTGGAAATTATGGGAGTGGCAGCAATAGCTTTGGAAGCAGTGGTGGGTATGGTAATAAAGATTTAGGAAGTAATGGAGAATATGGAAGTGGAGGTTCAGGAGGTGGGGGAGGATATGGAAATGGAAATGGAGGTTTTGGTAGTAGTAGTGGATTGAGCGGAGCTGGAGGATATGGGAATGGAGGTTTTAGTGGTGGTGGTGGTTTGGGTGGAGCTGGAGGATATGGAAATGGAGGATTTGGTGGTAGTAGTGGTTTAGGCGGAGGTGGAGGATATGGTAATGGAGGTTTTGGTGGAAGTGGTGGTGGTGGTGGGGGATATGGAAATGTAGGTAGTGGTGGACGTGGGAATGGTGGAAATGGAGGTGCAGGAGGTAGCGGAGGTTATGGAAATGGTGGTCTAGGAGGCAATGGAGGATACGGAAATGGAGGTTCAGGAGGTAGTGGAGGATATGGTAACGGAGGTTTAGGAGGTAATGGTGGATATGGTAACGGAGGTGTAGGAGGTAATGGCTTAGGGGGCAATGGTGGAAATTTTAATCCAAACCAAAATGCTCCTCCAGCTGCCAAAGTGAGTTTCAATCAATATTTTGGAAAATCCGGACGAAATGGCCGAGGACAATTTGGTGGGCCAAATGAATTTAGTTCTCGAGGATCTAACCACTATGGCAGTCAAAATGGTGGAAATGGTGGTTCCTACGGCGGTCAAAATAATGGAGGTTTTGGTTCTTATGGCAGCCAAAATGTTGGTGGTTCTGGCACTCAAGGTGGTCAAAATGGTGGCGGTTCTGGGTCCTACAGTGGTCAAACCAGTGGAGGTTCTGGTTCATACAGTGGTCAAAATAATGGAGGTTTTGGTTCTGGAGGAGGTTCTTCTCCGTACGGCTCACAAAATGGTATTGGTTCCAATTCGAATAGTAACGGTTTTGGATCTGGGCAATACGGGGAATCGGATCTTGGCGGTTCTGGACAGAATAATGGATTCGGAAAAAGTTCTCCTGTAGGTTTTTCATCAGCATCTTCTGGTCAAGGGTCTAATGGATATTGATACTTTACATTGTAATTTTAAATTATAGTTAATTTATTAAATTATTGTTTTGTAAACTAATATTATGCGATAAAATTAAATATGTGTATTATTCATAAATATTGTTTTCTAATTCAAGTTGTTATTTAGTGAAAACTTTCTTAAAACAAAATAATTAGATATTCAGATGACCATCATAGCATGTAAATAAAAATATTTTATAATGGTATGTATATAATGTAGTACTCTGATATTCACTATTCTTTGGGTAAGTTTCAACATACAAAATGTATTGACATTATTGTATTTGTTACCGTCAAAGTATGAAATCTGTTATTCAATAACGTGTGCTACAAGAATAGTCGTAATAAAATATAATATGATTATGGTCGTGAATAGAGGCGAGATGGATGTCCATACGTATTGAAGCGTAATGGCAAGACGTGTTGTAGTATTATCTGTATCTGGTAGTGAATAATATCATTGTGATTATTATTTATTGTTAAATACAATAATTAATTTAATCTTTGTACCTGTTAACGATAACGAAAACAACCCAAACTAATTCACACGGCACAGAAAACTAATTTCATATTTACTTATATAGTTAAATTATATGATTTGTCGCCTTATAATTTGGTTAGTGTTTACGGTATAGAGTACCTACCTAGATAAACTTCATGAAATAACACAATTTCATACTTTAACGCTAACATAATAATTATATAATAGGTACTAGACAATATGATGAGAATTATCATTACATTGGGGTTGTAAAACTAAACTACCAAGACAGACCAAGTGGTGAATTAGTAGTACTCGATCACAAATTAACTCGAGCATAGTCTTAAATGTGTTATAAAATAAATAAATTACCAAAACCTAATCATCAGATCTTTTTGAAATCCTATATTATATTAAATTATTATTTAATCCTATATATTATAAAGTAATATGTTTAATTCGGAGCTCAAAGTCTCCCCCGCAGGTTACGTGAACATTATAACTTTCAATCTAATGTCGTTGTACGTTACTGACTTTTTGGCGAAAAACACGTGATCCACAAACATGAGCGTCACGTAATAGTTGCCGGCTAACGATATCGTACTGAGCAACGACAGGACAGCCGACGCGTACGCGGTCTTCCCGCCGTTCTCCATTAGCAGACCGTACTTGAGGTAACCGAACAAGACGGCGGCCAGAGCCAGCCATCCGCGGGTCCGGTAATCGATCGACCAGTTGCCGACCGCGGTGACGTCGTCGCGTTGACCGCGGTCGGTGTCTTTGACTTGCAGCGACCGTTCCACGCGGCTCAGCGAATGCTGGACGTGCCGCAGTCGGACGCTGAACACGGCCGTCAGCAGAGTGCTGATCGCACTGATCGCGTTCGTCGACAGCGTGTGCAAATGACTATTCCCGTCGTTGTCGTCCAACAACGACTGGACTTCGACGAACGCCAAGTACGATTGTACAGCGATGATGGCGAACAGAAAAACGGTGTGACCGTTCATGCCGATGCCGCCGAACTTGTTAAAACGCGTTATACGAATATTTTTTTTGTTCGAAATTCAAAAAACCGGTAGTAATTTGAGACACCAAGACGGTGGTGGTGGTCGCTTTTTGTATACCAATATTATTAACAACGTAAGTTTTAATGGTACGGACCCCGCAATTGATACGTCTAAACTGTTTTATATATTATTACCACGACGACGTTACAATGTGTCATTATTTAATTATTGTAATGGTCGGCTGCCACTAGACGTGTTTTCGAGTGTTTTCCCCGTCATAATGTGTACAAACAATTACAAATAATGTATTATATAAGTATACTTTAATAAACTAATAGAGTAATACGAACCACTCGAATGTGAATCGATTGCACAATTCGTTGTTGTCAGTGGCGCATTTATGGGGACGGTTGAGAGGGCTGCAACCCCCCTCGCCACCGAAATGACTTAAAAAATGTATGTAAGTGTTTTATATCAATTATTATCACAATGTTTTTCCACATTATTATTATTATTATTTTCTACGTACAAAGACATTTTCCCGAAATTGTGTGAACGTTTTTAATAATGTAATTTTCGTGGAATTATTGTTTTGTTTCAATTTTAATTAAATCAATATATAATTATTCTAATTATTACCAATTTCCATTCGTAGAAAAAATAGACCAAAAGTATTCCCGATACAAATAGACGATATACCTAGGTTAGGTTATACTATACCTCTGTTCATCACAAAGCTGCATCCCAATACAATATAATAAACATATACACTGTCTTAACAGGCAATAATACGGATTACGGATAATATTATAATAAATTTAAATTGCTGGTAACGTGTGACCAATATTTTGTGATGAAAAAAAGTAGAGAATAGAGTGACACTCATTGTAGGGTTAATATTGTGCACTCATTCTAGTAATGCTCGAATTTTTTTAAAATTAAATTTGAAATTTGGAAAAATAGGTTTAAATATTATATATATTTGTTTGTTCATTTTATTTTAGTTAAACCAATTTATTGTAGGTATATATAATACTATAATGATAATAATATAATAATAATAATAATAATAATAATAATAATAATAATAATAATAATAATAATATAGAATAATATCCAAAAAATATGTATAACATATTTACACATTTTGTGTTAAGTATATTTTATTATAAATTTGAAAAAGATTTGCAGGATTTATTATTTAACACATACCTACCATATATTAAATTATAGTATAATGAAAGTAATTTATACTTAAAAAAAATATGTTATTCTTTAACTTAATTTAAAACTTAAAAATCAATTTAAAGAAACCAATAGCATTATAGCAATGAGTAAATGAATACCTATCAACGTGACTTTCGCTATTTTTCAGGGCTTTGCACCCGAATCAATACTACCTCATTAGGAATTGCTTCGTTTTAACATGGTAAATACTTATATTTGCATAAATAATAATAATATAGTAGGAGAATTTATGATTTTTAACACTTTCCTGTGTCAGTAATTTTTTTATACTGTTCATAGAATTAATAAGTACCTACTGTCTGCTTTAGAGTTAATGAGTATTATATCCATTCTCCTAAAAAATTATATGATTTGTAGATCGTTCTGTACTCAGTATTTTAGTGAATATGTATTGAAAAAAGATTTTTGACTTAATATGTAGGTATAATATTAATAATGCTAGAATAAATTATTAGATGTTAGCTAGAATGTTATGTTAAGTACAAATATTAAAAAAAAAACATTCTTATAGACAAATAAGGTTTATTCAAATAAAACGATAAAATATCAAACAAGTATTAAACTTATTAAATTAATGTTAAATATATGATTATAAAATTAACAAACATATTATCACCATAGTTCTAAAGATAATAATAATAATAGAAAATTGTACATTTCACCAATAAAAAAAGGAATGTGACTTATACAAACAAATATGTGTAACTCAATAGTACCTATATAGAAATAAGAGTAAAGTAACCAAAGAATAAACTGTGAAAATACACACAAGTATAAAATCTGTGAATATAAACACGAATGTTTACAATACTATAAATGGAATAATAATACCGATACAACTAAAAAATGTTATAGTAATGTTCATTTATTTAATAGGTAAGTACGCTTAGTTTAGATTTTCTAACAAGGTGATCATAAATTTGAGCAATAAATATAGTATTAATAAGATGACCCACTTCCTAAACCATTACGATTACTACCATAAGATCCACCTACACCACTACTTGAACTACTGGAGCTACCATACCCACCCCCTAGTCCCCCACTAGAAATGCCTGATCCTCCATAGCCACCTCCTACACCACCACTTGAACTACCAGATCCCCCATAAGCACTTCCTTGAGAACCGCCTGAACCACTGGAACCTCCATATCCACCTCCTAGACCACCACTCGAACCTCCATATCCTCCTCCTAGACCACCACTCGAACCTCCTGATCCTCCATATCCACCTCCTAGACCACCATTTGAACTTCCTGATCCTCCAAATCCACCTCCTAAACCACCACTTGAACCACCAGATCCTCCATATCCACCTCCTAGACCTCCATTTGAACTTCCTGATCCTCCAAATCCACCTCCTAGACCACCGCTCGAGCTTCCCGATCCTCCATATCCACCTCCTAGACCACCGCTTGAGCTTCCAGAACCTCCATATCCACCTCCTAGACCACCATTTGAGCTTCCCGATCCTCCATAGCTACTTCCTACACCACCATTTGAATTACCAGAACCACCATATCCACCACCTAGGCCACCACTTGAACCACTGGATCCTCCATATCCACCTCCTAGACCACCGCTTGAACCACTGGATCCACCGTATCCACCTCCTGAACCACTACCACCTGATCCACCATATCCACCTCCAGTGCTACTACTTGATCCACCGGAACCACCATATCCACCGCCTAGACCACCGCTTGAGCTTCCCGATCCACCATATCCACCGCCTAGACCACCGCTTGAGCTTCCCGATCCTCCATACCCACCGCCTAGACCACCATTTGAGCTTCCGAATCCTCCATAGCTACTTCCTACACCACCATTTGAATTACCAGAACCACCATATCCACCACCTAGGCCACCATTTGAACCACTGGATCCTCCATATCCACCTCCTAGACCACCGCTTGAGCTTCCCGATCTTCCATATCCACCTCCTAAACCACTGTTTGAGCTTCCTGATCCTCCATAGCTACTTCCTAGACCACCATTTGAATTACCAGAACCACCATATCCACCTCCTACACCACTTCCACTGGAACCTCCTGATCCACCATATTTATTACCAAGACTACCACTTGAACCGCCATAAGCAGCCCCATTGTTGCTAGATCCACCACCATTAACATTATTGTAAAGACCTCCTAGATTACTACCACTTCCTCCTAAACTTCCTGAACCACCAAAGCCCCCATTTCCACCATAGTTATTTCCAGATTGACGATCACCAGCATATCCTCCTACTGGGTCAGTATATGTAATTTTAGGTTTGTATCCTTCTTCGTCGGCTTCGTATTCAACGATTTGTGTTCGACCATCAGGTAGTAGTACATGATACACTCCAGTAGCTTCTTCACCTTGGCGACTTTCTTTATGACCAAAAATAGCACCGGACTCAGGAGCATTAACTTCGTAGGAAAATTCATAATTTGCTGGTTCCTATACAAAATATAACTTATTAATTAGATTTTATAAATAAAAAAAAAATAATGCAAATAAATACATAATATATTGTACTCGTATGATAGGTATTGAATAAAATGTATACAATGCATAATATATAATATAATGCATTAAGAACATTTAAGTTTTTTCATAACTTTTCAATAATAATATTAAAATGAAAATCATTAATCAAAATAATTATTAAGTTAATTGTCCATAAATTGACCAAACTACATCGTTATTCGTATTAAGTAAGTATCTAAAAGTAATTTAATTTCTAGGAAAAATAATTATTAATTAGTTATATCTATCTATATTATATAGTGTATACTGTATAGGTATTATTGTTATAATATTATTGACTTAGAAATAAAATAAAGTTAAATTTGAAATAATTTCTTAAGTGAAATCAAGGTATTTTTAACAATCCATTTGAATTTTTTTTTTTGAATTGTTAATACGAATATTGATTTATTCTTAAATGTTATAGAAATTAAAGTTTTTCTTGGAAAATTTTTTAGGTTTATGGTTGTAAAACAATACTCAATTTATACATGCCAACATAAAACATTATATATAATATATTTTAATGTGATATTACTATAAAATTTCAGTTGTTTGGAGGATTAGAGTTTAGGGAATGGTCTATTTTTGGTGCCTACGTAAGAAAAAAAAATGTTCAGGTGTGGCTATAGCCTTACAATCCACGTGCGCAGTCATTATTTTCAGCTAACCATTTTTAAAACTTCAAATGGTGGTGAAATTATTGACGATAATAATGTTTCCATTTTTGGATATTTTGATTAGTTTTAACATCACACACATTTGAATAACATAATTTATATTTTTAAGAATATTCGTAACAAAATCTGAATACTTTTGTAGAATTCTGAATGTTTATGAAAATATGAAATACTTTTTTTTAACCATTTTAAGCTTACTATTCCAAATTAACTACTCCGAGTAGTACCCATTTCAAAAAATAACCACTAAGTACTAATACACAAATAATTATTCATAGGATAGTTTATAATTAATTATTAAAAGAAAATAATTATAAAAACAAAAAATATATTTTTATTTTTATTTATAAAATTATAACTGTATTTATAATGTAAACTTACCGATAGAGGATCGTTTCCTGATCCACCAAGTCCATTACCATTGGCTCCTCCAAGTTGGTCATACGATCCAGAACCTCCATAACCATCATTATTTCCTGAGGATCCTCCACCAAGTCCACCCCCACCACTTCCAAAACTTCCAGATGATCCACTGCCCAAACCTCCTGAAGATCCTCCTCCATAGCTTCCAGATGATCCGCTACCGAAGCCTCCTGATGATCCTCCTCCATAACTTCCCGATGATCCACTACCGAAGCCTCCTGATGATCCTCCTCCATAGCTTCCAGATGATCCGCTACCGAAGCCTCCTGATGATCCTCCTCCATAACTTCCCGATGATCCACTACCGAAGCCTCCTGAAGAACCTCCTCCATAGCTTCCAGATGATCCACTGCCCAAACCTCCTGAAGATCCTCCTCCATAGCTTCCAGATGATCCGCTGCCAAAACCTCCCGAAGATCCGGTTCCATAAGTTCCAGTTGATCCAGGACTACCTGAACTACCAGCAGAACCACTTCCATAACTACTTGGTGAACCACCTGAATAACTTCCAGACGATCCACTTCCATAACTTCCTGAAGATCCACCTCCATAACCTCCCGTTGATCTTCCAGTGCCACCTAGACCACCTGAAGAACCACTTCCATAACCACTTGTAGATCCACTACCGTATCGACCATTGTTACGAGAATTAGATCCTCCATAGCTTCCTTTGTTACCTCCAAATTTAGATCCAAACGAAGGATAACGATTGTTGGCTGCTCCCGATAAACCAGATTGAGATCCATATTGATTGGCACCGCTGAAAAACGGACTAGCTGACGATGATCCTACTCCACCTCCATTTCCTCCACCGTATTGTCCTTTGCCTCCATATCCTCCATTTCTACCATTTCCATTGCTGTTGCTACTTTCACCACCATATGGCGATTCAGCAACAACAAAAACAATTGATAGAAGCAATATTAGTGCCCGCTAAAATAAAATTATTGCGAAAAATTATTATTAATTTTTATATGAGTTTGTAGACTTTTATTTATTACATATTTGAGAGACGTATTTATTATTTGGTTCAAATTACGTTGAAACCGTTAGATGTAGTGACAATTGATTTCATTTTTATAACAAATTAAAAAATTTTCTATTTCAATTTTGTTTTAATTATAACCATATTATTATTATTATTATTATTTTTTTTTTTTTTTATTGCTCCGACTTTGTACTTTGTAATTTCCAACTGTCAAATAAAAAAAATTAATGAAAATCGATATTAAAAATATATAAGCCTTAAGCAATTTATAATAAAACCAATTTTAAATTTAAAACAATGCTGTTATTTTCAGTTACCTAACAAATTTCATTATAAATGAAAAATAAAACTATGCAAAATGTCATAATAAATATTATATAAGTCATAATTCAGTTTTTAAGACTTACATCTTAAATTATTAATTAAAGTTTCAATGCTAAAACAGTACATGTAGTCAAATAGGGATTCCTGTAAAATTTGAAATAATTTGAAATAGTTTGAATGGTTCACTGTTTCCTATTAAATCAATTTGATAAACTTACTTGTATATTCGTTTAAGGTCTGCATCTATTGTACATTGTTATTTCTACATAACTAGGTATAAATATTCACGGAGGAGCTTGATACATTAAAATATTAAATGGTTAGATGATTAAACTTCGATAGTTTGAAATAATTAATAGAAAAAGTCTAGGATACTCTGTAGTGTAATTGTATAGTTATTTATTAAGTCAATGGTCTAGGCGAATTTGTTCAATTCCAAAGACTTTAAGCTTAACCAATGTTTAATAAATAATAAATGCTAAAATATAGTTTTATCTAGTTCCTAGTTCCTAGTTCCTATAATCCTATAGTTGAATATTATAAATGTTAACACATTACACTACATCACATTATGATTAATAGTTTTAAAGGGAATTTTAAACTTAAAAGTAAACTTATTATTTTTTGTAGTGTATAATTAATTATAATCTTTGACTCTTTGCGATGAATGCTTCACGGATGCGTATGAATATAGTCGTGTATAGTGTATTACTGTATTCCATATATAAAGACATAGTACATAATGTTTTTTTTTTAAATATGGCATAATAGTATTGTATCCATATTAGAATTTTAAATACGTCCTTTTGTTTTAGCTACAGTGATTAGATAATCTACTATTTCGTTATATGTGACAAATTCAAAAAGACTTGCATATATTAAGAAATATCTTTGTTTAGGATTAATGTTCTATTTTAAATTGCTTACACTGACTTCTTTATTAATAGTAAAATTATATACATCATATTATATTATATAAAATATTTATTATGCATTTTACATAATATAATATATCGCAGTGCGTTGTGTTATATATCGTTATTGTAAGAATATTTTAGTATAAACTCAAAATGATAAAAGTCTAAGTAATTTAACTTTTTTAAGTAGAATAAAAATACTTGCAATTACTCATTTCAAAAAATATTAAATTCCGAAAAAAAATAAGATAATGAATCACTGTGAGATTTTTATCATAATTGTTTTAGTTTAATAATTAAGTATCGATATTTATATTTTTCTTTAACTTTACTTATAAGACTTTTCCGGTTTGATCATAATGGTTTTATAAAAATGTGTGCTTTAATTAAATTTTTTAATATTTAGTAATGTATATAAATAATATTAATAAATTAAAATAGGTTTTTACAAATAATTAATGATGTTCACAAAAATTAAATTTATTTTGAAACCTCAGTGATTTTTTTTTTTTGATTCCAGTTTCTTTTAATTGTATCTCTCAATTTCTATCCAATGCATTTTACATACCGTTTTGAAAATAAATATAAATATAACTATGTATTATATTCACTTTAAAAATGTGTGGAATTTAAATAATAATTTACATTTTTTATTTAAATCGTTGCAAAGAATATATGCAAATTGAAAGTCTTAAAAATATTACCTACAAATTCCCTATAATCTACATTTAGTTTTAAGTTATGACATAAGTGTTTGACTTAAGTAACAATATAACAACTATTCGTATGGCCTTTTAAAAATACTAAGTTCAAAAAATGTTTAAAATTACAGATATCTTTCGGCCGTTGGTGGTTTTTTTTTATGCGTGTGGGCGCACTCTATTCAATAGATCATTTAAATGTTGTTATTTGCGATTTATCAAACACTTAAAATGTTAGCATAATATTATTGTTTTTTCCTTGGTTATTACATAGTTTTTCGGTTGTAAACACATTACACATGACACATCAGATGAACGATTATTGCAGTCCAGAATCAATACATAACTAACAAGTAATATAACTATATAGGTGTATACAAATTATATTACATCTAATGAAAAACGTATATAATTATAAGAGAAAACATACGGTCGGGTATAAAAAATTCAAATAAAACCGAAAAACTAATATCGCTTTGATCACTGGTAGTTCGGGCTCAGGTGTATGTATATAGGTGTTACTCACGTTCATGTTGCGGATGAGGTTGTCGAAGTGGAGGGCGAACGACTTGTATACAGTGACGATGAAGACGATGACGACTGTGGCAACAGCAGCTGCTAAGTATCGACGACAACTGTAACAGCGACAACAATCACGATAACGATTCGCGATTTCTGTACTCGTTGCAGACCGTGTGTGTGACTTGGCAGACGACGAAGCGAATGATGCGGTCTTGGGGTATGGTCCACGGGATTATATACCCCGACGGGCCCGGAGAGCGGTTAAGCAACGTCGCCCCTCCACCACTGGCTGTCCGAAAAGGTTTCGATTACCCATCGTCAGAGCATAATAATAATTACGAAGAAAATGTATGCCGAATTATGTGATGACACTACCCCCCTCACCCTCCCACCATTCATGTATACACGAGGTGTATGCACCGTGTACATGCATAGGCATTATGTTGTGCCTGGTTATGATATCAAACTGTACCTATTTATTATTGTTCATTACAATACCAAATATTATATTATGAGCGTATGAGTCGTGACGACCGACGAGCGGGTGGGTGGGAATGTGTACAGAAGATACGACCCACGATCGTTGGGCGGGTGAATGGGTGTTAGGTCCCGGGGGGGGGGGGCTGGTAGTCTGGAACTTGAGCGAGATGCCGAGCTGTTCGACGGGTATAGGACACTATGTTACACGTTTAATATACAGACGTGTACGACGACGATGATAATAATATTATTATAATCTTGGACAAGGACGCGCGCAGTCGTCAGGTGTGAGGTGTATGTGTTATGTGCCGCAGTTTTGTGGGAAACGGAGAGCGCCCGCTCCGGTCTTTGTACATAGAGATCTCATATCGATATTATATTATTATTATTATCACTGTTGCTTACAATAATTATTATGATATTATTATTATTATCAAAGGCATGTGTCGTCGTGTCTCGCTAGCGTAGACCCCAAAAATGTGGTGCAAAATTGCGTAACGTCGTTTTTACAGCTCATACGCGCGCACACACACACACACACACACGCATCTCTCTGATCTAAATGGACGCGTTAAAAATAAAAAAAATACAACAAAACGATTGAATGAGAAACGGTACTCGTACACGTCGTCGCAGCCGTCTCTATCGCATCACTCAGCCGCCGCCGCCGCCACGATTTGCGCGCACGGAGTTGTGTCATTTCGATCACGGACGACGGATGATCTAGTTTTAATGCGTCTTCAATAACGCGTTACGTTATTAATTTCGTGTTATTACATCGCCGCCCCCCGTCCGTCTCGACCGAACCTATTATATCGCACTTATCGCGATCGTCTAGCTCGCCGCCGCCGATACAATAATATAGTATAATATAATATAAATAGGACCTGTATAGATGGTGTTATAATATTGTACACAATATAATATAATATACGAATACACATATTATTATTATTATTATTACTATTATTATCGTCGTCGTCATCGTCATCGCGCCGCCGTGTGTGTGTGTAACCGTTTAGTGTTTTTTTTTATTTTCGCGGCACGTTTCTTTTTTCTTTCTTTCTCTGTACGCCGCCGACTCTTCTTCGAATCCTCTCGTTTTACGAAACACTTACTTTTATTATTATTACTGCACGCCAAAAGTACACCGTATACACCGCTGCTATTATCTATATTATATTATACGTCCACGCCGTCGCGGTGTTTGTAAATCGCAATGTGCAATACCCGTAACACGGTATTCGGTTGGTTGCCGGTTTTATTATAATTTAACGTATCAAAGTATATAGTTTATTTTCACAGCCGTTATCGGCGTGTGGATGGATTTAAACGCGATTAATATCGACGACTTTCTTGTTAAGTAGGTTCATAATATACTATGTACCTATATACACATATTATTATATTCACAGATATTTTGTGTGTGAATTTGTTTCTATATACGTACGACTACAGTTAAAAAAATATATTCGACATGAAATATACATTGCGATATTAGTAATGTTAGTTTGCAATTAACTCAAAGGGTGTTAAATAAAATAAATATATTATCAAAAATAATAGTTACTTTTTATAATTCTTCTAAATAAATGTTTTTAAAATTAACAAAAACAAAAAACTGCGACAAGAGTGGCTGACCCCATATAGTTCGTAAGCCCGTAAGAATCCGTTTTCAAAAATGGTCTTTTAATTAAAAAATACATAGATTATAACAAAACAAATCAATTTTTAAACTTATAATATACACACATTTTTAAACTATAGAATTAGGTACCTATATAGTAGCAGTAGTAGTACCGTAAGGGCGTAATTAAGGAGGGATGAAGGGGATAGATCCCCTCTAAAGCCTTTGATATTTGATAAAATACCATTTCCAACTCAGTGGATGACATAAGCGCCAAAATTACATAAGAAAAATAAAGTCTTATCTCAAGAAAGCGCCAAAATCATAGGTACCGTATTAAATTTAGAACTACATATCATTCAAAAACTCCTAACGTTCTTAATCGTCAAATGTAATATCTGATTACGATGGATCGTCACATAGTATGTGAGCAATTTTATATTATAACATATTATTGTTAGTACTCTAATAATATTATACTTATTATCGTTTATTTTTATGTATATTATATTTTAACGATTACTGACAGTTTTAAATATCAACTTATATAAATATGTATAAAATATTAATTTTGGAGCAAATTATATGTCATTTTCGCACTTTTGGCGCTTATGTCATATAGCCTCCCAGCTACTACTGTACTAGAAAAAATAGTAAAAATGTAGTATTTTGTACATACAAAATGTCTATACCCTCCACCCCCCCCCCCCTTGAAACAAATTCCTAATTACGCCACTGAGTAGTAGTGTGAAATAGAAGTCTGCACAACATATTATTATATTAAAAAATAAATAAATAAATTGTAAAAACAAAAGATTGTAACTTTCTACCTCAAAATATTTGTTTAAAAATCAGAAACACAACAAAAGTTGTTAAATTATTAATAACAGGTAAGAATGTAAGATTTAAACTTTTAATATACGATTTTAAGTTTGTTTTGATAAAAACTAACTATTACAAGGCTCATACTTTTTAAACATAATTTTTACTAATATTATAATTTTATAATTTTATAATTTACAAAAATATACTCAATAAATTGAAATATAAATAGGAAAAGAATTTATGATTTAATATATTATTATCAGTTGATACAATTTGACGGTTTTTTCCCTAACTAACAACGCCCAACGTCAACGTATAGACCTAACATTAATGTATCAAAGTTCAAAAGTTCCAAAGTTCTAAGAAAATAATAACAATCCAGTGACCGGTAGATCCAGCGCTGCCACTTCGAAAACAATTTTTGAGCAGCTTATAATTGCTAATTATGTAGTTGACTAGTTTTGAGTTTTTAAAGAAAATGCATAATACTTTCCACAGTCCCGCACGAATGCTGTCTACATGAAAAATGGTTTTAACGCTGACAGCAGTACATTAGTATCTATTTTAGGTAAAGGTCATAGACGATAGTATACTATATATGATGCGTTAATATACGTTACATATTATATTTACACTATTTTACTGCTATTATATTATTATAGTACTACACTACTGTCTAATACTATTATAAAACACGATGATTAGGTACCTACTACGGTCAACTGCAGACAACGAGTAAACACTCATGACGAAACACAGTATTATTATATCATTTGGGGGCCAA
The DNA here is from genome assembly GCA_022818045.1 of Neotoxoptera formosana. Taxonomy (NCBI): domain Eukaryota; kingdom Metazoa; phylum Arthropoda; class Insecta; order Hemiptera; family Aphididae; genus Neotoxoptera; species Neotoxoptera formosana. The sequence goes on along the minus strand of CM040630.1, from coordinate 56,861,048 downwards.
AAACATTAAAAAGAATAATTTTCCAGCCAAAGCCTGGAAGGAAATGGAATCTTGAGAATTAGGTACTTCATTTGTCGTAATTTATCCATGCCTATAAGGATTGAGCATTAATCGACACACGCGTGTAAATTTAATTCCTGAAACATCTTTCTAAAAAAAAAAACACCGTAGACACTATCTACCATTTTCCATAGTCTTTTCTAACGACGTCAGGGGCATAATTAAGAGGGGATGGTGGGAATAGATCCCCCCTCCTCAGAGCCTTGGATATTTGATAAAATAGTATTCCAAGCTACCACTGTACTTGAAATTATAGTGAAAATTTAGTATTTTGTGAATAAGAAAATGTCTACCACCCCAGGTCAAATTCCTTATTAGTTATTACGCAACTGAACGACGTGCTTGATGGACGGTGGTACATCGTATACAGTGTATATAGTATATATTATTATAGTGTGTCCTATTGCTAGTATTATAATGAATACTATATAGTATATACACTATAATATATATAGGTTAATAATTATCTGACAAGGCCCTCACGAGGAGTTTTCAATTCCTATTCAGTATTGTCGACACATAAAAATATACAAGGATATTTTTAACATGCCATATCTGATTATAAAATTAATTCTTGTTGGTACCTACTTATATAAAATAAAATTCGTAATAATGTAATTGAAGACTGATTAAATATATTACTTGTTTTATTAATTAATAACAATTAATAGGTACCTACTACCTACCACCTACCTAACTGGATAGACAGAAAATTAAATAAAGATAAATTTAAGTTATATTATTGTAAATATTTAAATTTATAATATATATTTTACTATCGCATGAATTTACTATACATTTTAAACCTATAGTCATTAAATTAATTTCACTGAAGTTATCAAAATGTATGAATATTTAAGTGAGCGCACTCTATTCCCCGTGTGATACCACGAGCCGAACGCCCCAAGTACATATATTGTGTAACAAAAGAATAGATAACGCGGACTTTACCGCACTCGGTGTGTCATAAATTTTAGGTCAAACTCCACACTATTTTCCCTATTTCTATTATACGTATATTTTATGTGTTTAGTTGAAATCGCGGTTTTCTACACGATCGGTGTAAATAATAGTGGTTGAAATTAATATAAATGTTTTTTTAATTCTAGTTAATAGTGTTTTTTGATAAAATATTGTACCTATAATAATTCAATATTATCTTTATTTAAAATATAATAATAATAATACAGAGAAATATAGTTTTACAGAAATATCTAACTACAGTCTTCAATTAAACAATGTTTTAATAAAAAATTTCTCATCGTTAAATTTCGTACCTTACACTAACTTAAAAACTATTACTTTTAAAGTCTATGCATTTAAAGATAAAAATATCAAATAAATTAATAGAACATAATATTATGAGAATGATTAATAAATAAATATTAACATAATTGAAATTTGATATTGATATGATGTAGAAGTGAAATTCAACAATAATTAAAAACTTGTATAATTTTAGTTAGATGTATTATACTATAGAATAACTGATATTCTCGATATTTTTTCTAAACAAAACTTTAGAGCAGTTAACCTGCTACATGATAATTTTACTAAAATTGTATTGTAAGATGAAATTATTATTTTAACATAATTATTTTACTAACATAAGTATTAATTATGTTTAATTTATTTCAAAAATCTTTAGTCACATTTTATACTTATAAACACTTACCATTTTAAAACATAGACACCCTTTTACTAAAGGAGTATAAAAGGATAACTTTTTGCGAAACAAATAAGTACTTACATAGCAAAAAAATGTTGTGTCTAGAAAAAGTAGCTTGTAAAATACTGAAATGAATTTTTGTTTTGTTTTTATTAGTTATTATTATAAATAATTTAAATGTTTTATTTTATTGTACTTAATTATTCAACATCAATTAATTAATATTTATTACATACAATCTAAAAAAAATTAGGATAATTACCCGTAAATATAAGTTACATATATCACTAGGTATAATTTAATAATTCAATAATGATGCCCATTATTTACTGTTACTAAGTGTTAATAGGTAATGTAAAGTAACGATAAAGTATTAATCGAATACTTAATGTTACGGTAATTTAAAACCTACTTCTGTAGTTAATAACGATAATATATGATTTAAATAAATACTATTATAATAATTAATAACAAATGCGATGTAATCGTTACGTGACCATAATTTTTTTTCTCTTATATTGGGAAGACTGCAAGTTTTAATAAGAAAAGCACTTAGATTTTTTTTTAATTTTTCGAGTAAAATGACAAAAATAAAAATATAATAAAACGCAGTAGAAAATTTATAATGAAACAAAACATTCAAAATAAGTGAAATAAAATTGTTTGTTTAATTTGTATTAATTAAAAACTAGATAGGTAATTAAAATACGACTAATCTTGAGCAGTTATTAGTTGGGCTGGTTTTCAATATTTTTCGGACGAGCAAATATATGCTTAAAATATCAGTAGCCTGGCAGACATAAAATATACTCTACACAATATTATACGAAGATTTGCTTGCGAGACATCTCATTATCATGGAAGCGTATTAATTAATACTTCCATTCAACGATTTTCAGCAGTTATATTATCTTATATTCCCGGTGATGCTGTACACCTATATTATAAATGTATAAAATACAAGCGTGCGGCTACGATAACGTCTTTAATTTAATGTATTATTATATCATTTTTAACCATGGGGATTTACAGTATACTTACTAATACGAGAATGTAATCTCATAGTAAAAACAGGTATTTATCCGAATCTTTTTTGGTACCACATAATATTATGATCAACATTTTTTATTTTTTTTTTTTTTGTTTGGGATCAACGGGACATATTATAGCTTAAAATCCGGAAGTATGGTCACGGTATGTGGTTATGTAAAAGAGTTCAACCTGCCTTATTACTCGTAGTAAAATATAATTCTACCTAATAGCAGTATAATATTAATATACTTAGTAATGTAAAGCTGGCTGACAGACCGTCTCCGATCAGAATCATTTTTCGTACCTACGCAATGATGATATTTAACATTGAATTCGAATTCAGCACAGACATTACACTATTACAGTGACCTACTCAATGAAAAAGAACACTTGACACCTATTGTACAGCAGAGTAGTCACGTACTTGCCCGTCTTTTTAAGTTCAATTTCGTAACAGTTACACATTCTGTCGATTTTTAAATATTACAATTTGAGAAGTGGATATGGGCTTAGCATTGTCGGCTATCTTGTCATATACGACAGCGCTAAACACGGCGACTGCACTTAATAATGCGCTCTATACCGTTTTCCCCTTTCTACAGCAATATCAAAACAATTTATTATTCTCGTAAGAAGTGGATGATGCAAAAGTGGTTTTAATAACGAAATCAATAATACTCAAAATTATTATAAATAGGTAATACAAATGTGATTTATAAAAAACAATATTATTAAGCTAATTTTGCCAGGTCCCTCAACAAAACGTTAAATACCTATGTCCTTTTTATTGATTCCTCTCCACCGCGTTTTAATAAGATACCTGTAATAGTGTATTATATTTAAAAATATATACAGTTTTTATATTAATTTATAATATCATACTTTGGAAGCATATCAGAAGTTGACAGGTCCATAAATAAATTATAAATACTATCATCGTAATCTCGGGGTGGAGCGCATACGACAAGATAACCGCTCTGTCATCAATAATTTTTTAATTAATCGTTACTAATTACTACCAAAACCAACTGAGATATAAAACGTTTCCAAATTATTATATTAAAATAAAAACACAGAATAGCTAATTTCGATGTGACCATATCTCAATATATAATATGTATTCGATACACATATATTGTGAACAAACGCATCAACGCTCTACAAATAGATACAAAGCATGTTCTATTGGAAGTATATTTACTTTAACTTAACACTTACACCGCAGAACATAAACTTACGGTCAGAGCGCTTTTTCTCGTGGTTTCGTTCAACCGATACTCATAAAAAGTAGAAAGGATAACACTACAATAATCCTATAATCCCATATACCTATATATATAATACAACTAATAAGGGTTAAACGAAAACAACACCGTGGGAGTGTCTCTCAGTAAAAATCTCAAGACACGTCTTCTACGAGTTCCACCTCAATACTATGCACTACGATTTATTTTATTATTCAAACAAATACTTGCCGTGCATTCCACTTTTACATATTATATTGGGTAATTCAAACACTCCAGGGTCATAGGATTATCTATCTTTCACTATTTTCTATTGACCAAATTCATTGTTATTTTATTTCTACAGTATTTATTTTTAAGACTTAAAATCTAAGTATCTATTAGCTTAATATAATTTAAATATAATAAATTAATAGCTATTACTTACCTTAGTAGCCAGTTAAATTATACTTAAGGTATTACGTTGCATTACTCGGTACTTAGATTATAATTAGTTATAACTAATTAGTGAAGTCAGAATTGTAAGATTGGTATAATGAGTTAGTACTTTTGTAGGTATAATAGTAGGCAATTTGTCATTTCGACCATAATTAAAAAGGCCCGTTTTCGTTAATACCTATTAAGGTTTGATTTCCGTTTCAGTCAATTTATCTGCTATGATCAAAATATTGTAAAACTACTAAAAATTATTTGTTTTTATATTTTAATTTAACATAAGTTTCAGTTTAAAATCTTCACTGTTCACACACATATAATACAGTGAAACCTCCCTTAATCGACACCTTCCAATAGTAGACGTTTTTTTGAAAACAAGGTCATTTCACTATACTTTTCAATAGGAAAACCTCCAAATAACGGACACCTATTTTAATCTTTATAAAAAAATAATGACATATATTTGTTATGGGACGATAAGATAAGATAACGTTGGATAACGATTATTATGAAAAAATAAATATCAATGTCTGGACTGTGCATTTTGTTAGGTATCCACGGTTTTCGACAATTAAAACGTAAGCGGTTGTCATTTCATGAAAAATTTAAATTTTAGACTTCCGTCAAAATAATTTAGGAGTAATCTATACTTTTAATATTATTGTTAAATGCATATTTCTTTTTTGATAAATATTTATATAAATATGTATTTTAACAATACATACTAAAATTATTATGTGTACCTATGTATAATTAAAACATTAAAATTATTATGTAATTCAAACATTATTATTATTATTTATTATCAACAACATTATATTAACCCTTTATGAATTTAAAAAATGTAGCCCCTCTGAATAGCGGACACCCCCAAAAAGCGGAGGAAATTTCAGTTACCGAGAGTGTTTGCTATAAGTAGGTTTCACTGTATATACATTATCATACTTAAATTTGTTGATAGGAATTATTATGTTTCTTAATATTAAGCATTTTCATAATATATCTAAACCATAATGCAAAAATATTTCTAGTTGAAAATGCAGGATTTAAAATTCAAATATACTTTAATAATCATTTAAGATTCTGAGAGGAGCGAGGAATGTATTAATTTTACTATAATATTATGTGTTTTTTTTTGTGTTTGTCATCACGTTTTAGTGTAGTAAAACTGTAAAAGTGTTCCGAATTTTTTCATCAGCATCTTTTCTGATAGAAAAATTGAATCTAGTTGGTACTTTTAAGGGTCAAATGCAAAAATTTCCCAATTGTTTTTAAAAGGCGTCGGGAAAAATAAAAAATAAAAATTAAGGAAGAAACGGGAATTATTTTGCAAACCAAATTTTTGACAAAGAGGATTTTGCGTAAAAATCAAAATAAAATGAATGTTCATAAAAGCATTTTCTAAACACCTTAACATTTTCAATAAATCTTGACTTATTTTTAATTATTTATATGCATAATACAAATTCAGGTTTTTTTAAACTTTTTTTTTATTATTGTCAATAAAATTTTTTTTAAATTAAGTATTAATATTAAATATTAAGTTAAGATTAACCTCAAGTGATTTGCATGCATCTAATCCACCCCGGTAGGCAGTCCACCTGCGGTAGATTATAGACCCCAACAGGGGCATAAGTGAGTAAAATCAGAATTAGGTAGGTACATGAAAAACAGTGGAACGGTTGAGCGTGTCAAAGATTTGTTTTTTTTTTAAATTTATTTGTAATATGGCATATATTTCTAAAAATTATTTTAGCAATAAATATGTAACTAATAGCAATCATATAAATAAACAGATATTATACATAAACCCTATCGAAAGAATCACTCAGTTTTCTAGAATTTTTCAATTTTCAATTAACTTAAAGAATTAAAATTAAGCATAAAACCTGCTCCGCGATGTACTCTTTAATTTAAAAAAGACCAAGATAATTGAATAAGTAGTTTCAGAGAACATGCGTGTCAGAGATTTTCATTTTCAGATTTATATATAGATATAAATATATAATAGCCAGTATACATAGTGTTGGTGTACGCCAAATATATTTTTGGTGAGCCACCCTTAACACCTAGGGGTTTCAAAAATAACCTATGACCTATTCTCAGACCTACCAAATATACACAAAAAAAAATTCATACAAATCGGTCAAGCCGTTTTGGAGGAGTTCAATAACAAACACTGTGACCGGAAAATGTTATATAAATTATATTACACACTTCTGTAAGTACATGAAAATGCAAAACTCCCGCCATAAATATGGAATATAAGTGTAATAATTTTAGCAAAGTAGAAAGGTGTATTGGCAAAAACGGGAATCGGACATATTTTTAAACCTGGGAATTGCGGAAATGGTAATTTATTTTAATTTTTAATTGATTCGCGGCATCAATGGCCATTAGACGTCAGAGCATCAAATATATACAACAAAAAAAAAATACGTAGCTCATAATAGGAGAATGTGTAGCATAGATTGAATAATAAATTATGGGTACAATATAAAGTTAAATTTACCTCATACATAATAATAACGTTTATGTTTAGTGAGATTCAGTTATATTTGATTCAGACGATTCAGTTATATCAAATGGGCGTCTCGCCTAAATGGGACTACTTTTTTCATTAATAATTATAAATGAGTCAGGTGGAAATGTCCAATCCTTAGTCAGTTGATTGTGGTCTCGTACTTTTTTCGAGGTGCTGACAGAGAAGGTCCAAGGTTTGGTGATTCTTTTAATTTCATTTAGTTTAGTGGATTATTGTATGTTCCATTCTTTCTCCCGCTGACAGAGTGTATCCATTTCGATGACTTTTTTTATGTCAAGGATAGGAGAATATATGGGTTATAAAAGGGCAGGGGAGATGAATGGGTGAATTTTGTGGCGTTATCCGCCCGTTCGTTTCCCTCTATTTCAGTGATCAGGAATCCATGTGTTAGAATTGTTTTTCACAAATGTTGTGCCCTAATATGGTCGTTTTAGATTTTCCTAGCAATGTCGGAGGGATTGTGAGAATTTCGAATAATGGTTAGGCTTGATAGTGATTTAAAATGTTGGAGGAAAAGATACATGCCCGTATAGTAGTATCTGATATTCTGATTATTTTAACACATTTGGTACACCTGAAAGATGTCATGATAGTCTCGAGTGTGTTAATATTCAGAGTGTAAAAAATATAGTTTAAAAGTAGTGACTAGTGACTGATTATTTTAGTAAATTCAGTTGTAAATCAGTGCCTGAAAAGGTGTCATGGTAGTCTCGGGTGTATTAATACTCTATAGAATTAATTACTATAGATAAGTTCTCAAACACCATATAAGTTAAGAATTCACCTTAGTTATAAGAGATATCAAACCAATATCACATTATAATTACTATAACTTATAATATTCCCTCATACATACTAACGTACATAAATGGTGTCCGATCAAGCTTAATCTTATTTACGACAGTAAAATGTGTAAAATAAAGCACATCTTAATATTTTATTAACTTTCTAATAGGTCATATAAGTCAACACATAATGATGCGAGCCAAATCAATCGAAGTAGGTAGGATATAAATATCGTCGGTATACCGAGCACTCATACCAGTCATATCCATTGAGTGATATCTGCAATCACCATAATATTATATTGCAGACAACAGCAATTACAACCAAGGTAAAAGCATTAAATAACGTATATACATAAAATAATAAACATGAGTAGAATTATATTACGCACACGTGTCAATAATAAAGGGATGGAAACCCCAAACATTCTCAATGACCCCTGCAAACACTTAAAATACACGCGTATATACTAAAATCTGTATTAAGGGTCTTAAACCTTTTTAGGCAGCAGGTCACCTATTTATTTTTGAAAAATCTTGTGAGCCACATTTATTATAAAATCATCTATTAAATGATTAAAAACTTTTTAGAAAATACATGCTATATTGATATGCTTAAAATGTGTTCTCGGGCCTCAAATAAAAATAAGGCCGCTGGCCGAGGGCCGTTCTCCAACAAATTATAACAACCAATTTTTACTCAGACAGTCAGATTTACCAACCGTAAAGACAAAATATCTTAAAACTTATTTAGTTCTTTAAAATTGTAGTTATAGCAAACGTATAGATAAAATCTATAACCATGACGCTAACATGCGGACAATTACAATAATTTATTTAAAAAAAAAAATCCATTTTCCAAATTAATAATTAACAATTACATTTTATTTAACAGTGACTTTTAACTTGAGAGTTACTTCCTAACACTGCAAAGTAATAACTAATAAGTAATAACCATGCAAAGTCAATGTGGTTAGTTTTTGCACAGAGGATACACAATTTCATAACATATATTATAGATAATTTTTTAGATTAATTAAGTAATAGTAATCTCTCTATACCTTGTTGTGTCTTAATTTCTTATACATGTATATTTTATATAAATATTTCACCGTTTAACACTTGTCACATAGTAGCTGAGTGTCTTCATAGTATCTCTTTTTAAAAAGAACCCCAACAATCGCTTACGTCCGCAGTATCCCTTCACACATTCTTGACGGATCATTGATATGACCATCTTCATGACCACACACGATGTTTTTCGTTTTTTTCCTTATTTCTTACAAATTATACCCTTCTCTTATTTTTTATGATTTTATTCTACTACACAACTGTCATAACCATCTCAAGAGTCATGTGCCCCAGCCCCAGCCCTATTTAGTTTACAATTTTTTTATTGTATATTTTAATATTTTATTCAGGTTCCCTACTATTAATATAGAGCCATAGTGGTGTTCAATTTTCAAAATATTTCAAGTTTTTGTACGGGACATGTACTCAGAACAAATTCCACTGTAAATTAGATCAGGGGTGGCCAACCCAAATGATCTTGAGGGCCACTTTGGAAATACATTACGATCCCGCAGGCCACATATTTTTTTTTTTATAAAAATAGAAAAAATTTACAATCTGTATACAAATAATACAATAAGTAATTGTAATTATTTTTTTTTATAAATGTTTGATAAATCTTGCGGGCTGCAACACTTTTCAAGGCGGGCCACGAGTTGACCATTCCTGAATTAGATGAATAAATAATGTTACACAATGAGAATCAACGGTATGAATTCTTATATTATTTGCCACTGTTTATTATTTAACTATATGTATCTAATTATTTAAATGTATATTTGGGTTTGTGGAAAATATTGAACTAGATTCAAAATATTTCTTATAAAAGCAAAACCGGTTACACCGTGAATTAAACTAATAACTGCACGATACACTATGATACTTAGTATACATTTTAAAAATTGGTAATATAAATTATATTTGTATAGGGTTTCACACTTTTACATATAATAATTATAGGCTTGTTCGTGTCACCGGTATTCCGTGGTTATTTGAATAATATTTAGGGGTTGGTACTTTCTATTATTATAAGTATCGTACATTTACATTCTAATTTATAATAATAGTCAAGGAATTCTATTCGATCTGATTAAACATTGTTTGTTTATTATCGCGAAGCGTGGACCCGTAACAGTTGATGGGATCGGTGAGGGGGGGGGGGGTGCTGCAGTTGTCCCTCGAAATCATTTTCACCCCATTGTTTGTAATGTTGGTAGCTGGCCAGACTGGGTGTAAGGATCGAGCACAAATGATTGGTCGTTGATCAATTATAAAAAAAACATATTATCCAGACTACACGAATCGAAATTTAGAAAAAAAAACTAAACATCCAGCAGAAATCCGGTTCTAGAACGAAATATTGATAATCAACCCACGGAGTTGAAGTCATTCTGGGGAATGTTTTAATGTTCGCCGTCGATCGTTATGAAATAGGCCTGCACGTACGCGTGTAGGCGGGGCTACTACCGCGCGCACCGACATCCAACAATGCTCACCCTTCGATCGGCGCACCGGGTGGAAGTATGCTCGTCGTCGGTGGCCGTCAGTACAATCGATCGTTGTGCCCGGGTAAGTCCGTGTGCACAGCAAATTTCGTATCGTGGTGTTGGTAGTGAGCGATATAACCAACGAAGCACATTTTCTGTTAGTTGGCACTCATTCGTCGTATACGTGTCATCATTTCTGCAGTCACCGTACGCGCAATACTACTCGCCCCTACGTTTACGTGTTATACAAAACAAAAACAAAGGAGAAAACTTAAAACGTTCGTTTGTGATTTAGTTTATTTTACTCTCGTTACTCTTGGAACGGATATAACATGTTAGATTTTAAAGAAGACGATAAAGGTATTTAATTTAGTACGCTTTTAGCGCGCATGTATTATCTATAGAAAAAAACTCGCTTGATGTGTATATGTTGATGTGTTACCGTAAATTGTGCAAATTAAGTAATAACGTAAATGCCTACACAATATTTTGAATGTCTTATGTTAGTAGACGATATCGTCAATGCCTAGGCATTAGCAGACAATATATTATATAGGCATTGTTGTACAAATCAAATACTTTGTTAACACATTCACAGTTAAGGCTAGCGAATTACCTTAATGTCTAATACTGATATGACAATGTCAGCAAATTTTTTTAGCAAAATATTTAAATTGGGTTAGACATAATACCTCTGCATAATTATATAATTATATTATGGCTGAAAAAGTTCGTAGTTATAGTCATTATGTAGGATATATTTCTATAAATGCTTCATTGCCTGAAAATAATGGAAATTTACGTTATTTCCTAGTCAGTATACTGTAAAATTTGATCGGAAATATCGTTGTTGACTATACAGTTATTAATGTTAACTCCTTAATTTACATCTTTGAAGGTAGGTAACATATATATCAGAAAACTTAATATTAATTTTAAACATTTCTGTCATAACAGGTAATAAAAAAGAAGTATTGATTCCATCGCCATATTTAAAATATGGCCCACAAATTCAGCCTCCCCAACAGGAGTATATATTTCTAGACGGTGTTGGTTCCAAGCAACGAGGACGTTTTGAATTGTGTTTTATTGAAATCGGATCATGGTACGCGGTGGGTGCTACGATCGGTATTATACGTGGTGTACATAATGGTATGAAAATTGTATTGCGTGATAAACAAACTCATGCATACAACAGAACACAGTAAGAAATTTTATTATTGTAATTTTATTGGCATTATTTTAAATTGTAATTATATAATATAATATATATTACATATACGAGTATACATTATTATTTTACTTATTAGGAAGTAATAATATATAATTTTTAGGTTGCTCAATAGCGTTTTAAAACATGGATCTAGTGTGTCAGATAAATTTGGAACGTTAGCGGTGTACTACAGTGTTTTCGGTATAATACTAGAGAAGACTCGAGGCCAAGAAAATGATATCTATAATAATATTATTGCTGGAACGAGCACAGGACTATTATATAAATCTACAAGTAGGTTCTTAATTAATTCGTTTTGAAATTTGAATACGGTTTATTTAAGTATATTATTATGAATGTATTTGTAGGTATAGATTTAATTTTTACTGTTTAGACAGCATAACTTTTACATACGTTTTATATACGTAACTTAATTATATAATACATTTTTAGGCATCAACTTTTTCATATATCCTAAATAGATTGGAAATCGGACAACATAATTTTTTTAATGTCACAGTTATGAAAAAAGGTACCTATTAAAACAAGAGATATGAAAATATAAGCACCGATGTAACCGGAAAAAAGGTCGGGTACCACTCTGCTGTGCAGTGGGTGTCGAGTGGGGTCACTGTAACGGATGTGTTAAATTTGTATTTAATGATATAGATCATTATATACGAAAAGCGATTCTGAGCGAAGACGGTCTGTCAGCCTACATAACTAAGTGTATTTTATGATATTATTGCTATTAAAATAATTCATTTTACTATTAATAATGCAGTAGGTTGAATTCATTTTTAGCAGAAAACATTTAATTTAAAAATGTTATTGAGTGTATAAAATATAATAATATACTTTAAAAGTTTCAAGCACCCTCGGGAAATATTTTTAAATTACAACAAAATAACTAACATTGTAATTCTTCATTTAAATATCTAATTTCGTCCAAATTTTAACTTAAAATGTCTATAAAAATCAATCATGTAAATATATTTTTTAGATTTTTTGGTTACACTTTAAAATACTTACTAGAAACTTTGTTTTAAATTTTCATTCCTTAGCTTTGAAAATTGAACATCTTATACATTTTTAACCACAAAATAATTTGAAAATGTTCTATATTTTGATGAATTTTGGTCAACATTTTAACTTAAAATGCTTATAAAAATTAATTTGTGCTACTGCTAGTATAAAAAATTACGAGAAACCTTGTATTACATTTTCAAGCAATTTAACCCAACAAAAATGTTTTTTTATCGATATTTAAAGAAAAAAAATTTTAAAAACCAAACATAATTCTTAGGCCTACAATTAGCCCAAAAGGTATCAAATTATTTTAAAATATTTTTGATGTATATAAAATGCTCATATAAAGTTTTGGTGAAAATTTCATATATCTACTCTTATTATTTTTGGTGTTACACTAAAAACAATATCAATTTTGTCAAAAATTGGCTTAGCGTCAAAATTCCAGTTTTTTCCTTAATTTTTTTGTTGTTTTTTCCGACGCGTTTGAAAACTATTGGGAATTTTTTACTTTTGACCTCCTAAAGTTCCAACTAGATTCTTTTTCCTACTGTAAAAAATGCTGATGAAGAAAATCGAAGCACTTTTACCACCCCAAAACGTGATGACAGGCACAAAAAAACACATACATTATTGTAAAATCAATACATTCATCACTCCGCACAGAATCTAAAATGTATTCTAGTGATACCTTACTCAAAATAATTTTTTATTTTTTTAAAATGTATATGATTATTATGAAGCAATCACCTATAAGCATCCAATTTTTATCCACTCACATTGTTTTTGAAAAATAAGCACCTAATTCTAGTATATTATGGCTTATTGTAGTATATAAAATTATAACATTTAATTTTTGACTGTAATGAATAATGTATATTTTAGTAATATAGTCTAGCTATTTTTCTTTCTTGTATAATAGATTTATACTTAATACAATATTTATGTGTTTGAGTATAAATTATAATTAATTTGTTTCAATTTAAATGTATATTTTATAATTATTAAATTAAAATAAACTGTAACTATTTCAGGTGGTCTTAGAAGTTGCGGCATTGGTGGTCTACTTGGCTTCAGCTTTACAATGATATACAGTTTGATTTCATCGAGGGTTAAAGCTATTGAAGATATAAGGGAAACCATCATCCATTTCAAAAACTGATAACTATTAAATGTACATCACAGGTTTCCAATGGCTCACACTCCCACCGATGTTGTTCATCTATAAGAATATTGGTATATAGTATATTATAGATTATACTCTTAAACTAATAAACATAAGCAATCCTGTAGTCTTATTTCTAAAAACTATATAAATATTTACGAAAATTAGCCCTTTAAATGTTATCTTGAACTTTTGTAATATTAAAAAGTACCTACTTATAATAAACTAATAAATGTTGCTCTTAAAAGGTTAATTCTGTACTTAATAATACAAAAATCATATTTAAAAATAATAATTAGAAAAAAAGTTATGGAGGAGAATAAATCTTCAACGCATTATGCATACGCGTTTAACATTTTTGTACAATTTTGGTAAATTCTGAGGAAAATTCGAAAATATTATTAATTTTTTGCAAGATTGTGAACATTTTGGGTTAAAATACACACAAAAAGTCGTTTTAATTTGTAGAACCTATTACCTAATACATTATCTTTTATATTTATCAAGATATTTATTATTATAAGTTAATTAAACTTTTTTTATATAATTTTGTTAGATAAAATACTTATTTCTATCGTTTTTACTGGGAGCATACATTTTGTTTGTGCAGGTAAGGAGGTCTTTTTTAAAAGCTTGCCTTAATATACTGACCACCTATACATTTATTGGTTTAACAATTCACCATGTAACTATTCATTTTTATACTGAACAAAATATAAAATTGTACGTACCGATGTACTCGAATTTAAATTTATTGTGTTAAGAACTAATAAATAATTTTAAATGTTTTTGTTTTGTGAATGCATAATAGATCAAAAATATATTATGTTTATATCGATTGTATAATATTCAATCAATTATTTTACAATCATTCAATGAGTACATAACTTGCACGATGTTGGTCCTTTCACACTGTACTATTGTTATTATTATTATTATTATTATTATTATTATTATTGTAATAATTTATTCAAACTTATAACTAGTGATAATTGTGATAAACTAAAGTTCAAAGTAGGTTATTTTTAAGAACAATTTTGTGTCATGACTTTTTTTTTTGATTATACCATCTAAGTATAATGATTTTATCACACTCGCCGGGCTCTTTTTGTAATTCTTGCGTTGCAATTTATTTTACCACAAACCAAAGGTGTGTATATAATATTTAATTTATGTGTAAGGCATTCGATAAGAAGTATGGACTTGTTCACCGATTAAATCCTATTTGTGTTTGTGTATGTGTGTGTGTGTGCGTGCGCAGACTTATAACTAATGACAAAAATGTAACCCAACAAATAAATGTGATAATTAAATAATGTATTATTGACTAAATAATATAAATAAAATAATAATAAACTACTGACCTGTTGGCCCGACAACTAAAAATACATAGGTATAATTGTGGGAGCTCAAGGGGGGAGGGGCACTGGGGAGACACCACCCCTCCAGTAATTTATCCATAAAAATGGTTTTGCATAAACTTACGAAATTTTCCGAATTTTTACCATTCATATGGAATAAATGTGTATGTATATCGTATCAAAAAAATAAAATCCATTCGACACAGATGAAGACGTTTTTTTCTATGTAGTGTGAACATTTGGTAAATCTACTTTTATTAATAATGTACACGTAAGTTTGAGGGCCAAACTGTTTTACTATATAATCGCATTATTACGCAACAACCCCTATTGTTACTGACATGGGTACCACTTTTAATAATCATTTAAATGTATATTTTAACATTAAACATTTATTATTTTTCACAAAACGTCATTAAAATTGCCTATACTAAACCCCTTAAATAGCGGGTGTGTGGCGTTCTCAAGTCTTAACTTGTATCTAATGTATTGTGTGTGTGTGACTGATCGGTGGTCTCTTCAGGTCAACGAATTACGTGACCTTATTGATGTGCAGGATACGGTCTGGTAGCCATACATCTGTTATTAGTAATTATCTTTTCTTTAAATTGTAACCTACAGTAGCTTTGGGATTAAAATGTGTTACTAAATACTTATTAGTAAATTAATAGTAAATAAACAATAAGATGTTAGTTTTAAGATTTATTTAAAATTGAATGATGATATTGTTTGACACTAGTATTAATATAGTACGCGTTAATATATCTTGTGTTACATATTAGAAAAATGTTCATAATGCAATATTAGTATTAATTAGTTATTTGGAGGTATTTTACCTATAAAATATTTACCTATTATCAAATTTATAAAAAAGAAAATTATGTTTAAGAGTGAAGTTGTGAAATGATCCATTCTATTATTGTTTCAAAATAATCCAACTAATTTTGTAAACGTTATGTCAATTTTATCATGTGTATGTTTTTTAAATATAATAATTGATCTATTTGTATGGTATATTATCACTATCAGTGGCACAACTAATATAGGTATACCGAGTATACCTATATGTATATTTTCTGAGTTAAGATCCAAAATATAAAACCACTGATTTGTCAGGGGATTCTTTTTTTTCTCTGACTATCACTAGTTCAATTTAAATTTGGCTAATATATTTGTTGGACATATAACTATAATGTATTAAAATTATTCATATTTAAAATAAATAAGATTTAGGGTGGGGGTTGAACTTTTGACCCTCTGCGGTTGTGCCAATGGTCACTATTTTCTGTCTTTATGTTATAATATTGCCGATTACAGGCCTGCCTATATGATAAATTAAGGGTTGAGCGGTAATCATTTACACGGATCAAAGAAATGTAACCCTATAATATTATCGTAATTTGTAACTTATTACCAGTTACCTAATTTAAAAATGTTACTGATGACAATTTTTTGTTGTAACTTAAAATAAAATTTACATGTAACTAAGGTTACATTTAAAATGGTCATGGTTCGACGATATCAGTATACGAGTTATACGTGGTAATTCTTTTATTTTACTTTATAATATAATATAGGATGAAGTTACTTATAAATGCGTACTTACTGTCCGTGTGTAAATGTGTCATCTATATTTCGTTTCAACATAATAATTATTATATTTTGTCTTTTAATGTTTGTATATTTTATTTATGTGACATTATATGCTCTAACTAAACATACTGCTAAGTTCTTACCAGGGCTCGAATTTGAAAAAAAATATGATTTTACGTTATTTACAATCTACATAATTATAAAATAAATTGAATCATATGATGTTACCGTTTTTTGTTATTCAGAATTTAAATGTTCTACAACTTTTGAGTTTATCGTTTATTATTGATAAAAATAATATCTAATGAGGGGAATGGCCCGGATACGGAGTATAATATATTCATGGAGTGATTGCTAAGATATAAATAAATCGCGTGGAATAAATATTTCTACGAAACCAATATTATAATTTTTAAGAAAATGGATAATAAATTATTTCGTTTTACGTTATTTTTCGTTCAATGATATTCTATAATATATTACGTTTTACGTTTATTAAATGATAAATTATTTATTTTGTTATCCATCTAATCGTTATGTTTTGTGGTGTTTAATTATTTTTGTTAACAGTTTTCAATTTAAATTACGTTTACAAAATGTCAATAGTTTTTTGGCATATAATATAACGTTATTATAAATATATAACTTTTCAAGTCCTATTATTACATTTTGTAATATTTTGTAACCAATGTTTTAATAAATTGTACTTTTGAAAGTCAAAAAATATTGATAATGTTATTGTGTATAGAAATTGCTTATATAAACATTTTGTCAAATTTTCATGTATTTACGGTCATTATTTCTTCTGATACACCAAAAATAAAAATCAATTTTGTTAAAAATTAGTTTCGCGTAAAAATTACCATTTTTTCCTTATTTTTTTTTTTTGTTTTCCCCGCGCGTTTAAAAACTATTGAGAAATTTTTACTTTTTACCCCCCAAAATGTCAACTAGATTCATTTTCCTATCAAAAAGATGCTGATGAAGAAAATTGGAACACTTTTACTGCCCTTAAACGTGGTGACAGACACAAAAAAAAGAAAAAACAAACATCATTGTAAAATCAATACATTCCTCGCTCCGCTCAGAATCTAAAATTTAAAATCATTTTAGTTAACATTGTGTCATTGTTATAATTTATAACCTTATTTATAAATAAATGGTTAAGTACAAAGAATATAGATGGTTTTGTCACTGGACAGTCTCCCTCCTCATGCCAATCACTTCGTAAATTATTCTCCTATCATATTTGCATGTATTATACAGATTGTAAATTTTCTTTCTATATTTTAATAAAAAAAAAAACACACGAAAAACATAAAATATAAATGTATACTCATATCCGGATACGTCATACACATATGCATTATGATACATCTTCATGAAATATTTTACAATTTACAAGAATAACTATTTAAAAATAAACATCATATATTTAATATAGGTAGGCATTTATCTTCAAAATATTTTTTGATAGTCACCTGATAATTGATATTTATTAAATATGAAAATTACAAATTACATATAATATCAGAACATTATGTTTTTCTATACCGCTGTATATCCACGTATCGTAGTAGGTACATTTAGAGAGTATAATAATATGCTAATTTCTAAAAACAAAAACTAGAGAAGTGAGTTTACAAAGTAACTTCCTCAATACACCACTCCTTGTAACCAGATACACAATTGTAGTGTAACCACTAACCAGTTACAACTAATCGGGTAACTTTCCAATCTCCCGATAAATTTTACTTAAATATTACGTTTTGAAATGTCTTCAGCAACGACGTAGGCAAGCGTGTATTGGAGGGTGTATACTCATAATAATACTTATAAATAAATGTGTATACTATGAAAAAAATATTAATTTTGTAATAACAAACGGTGATTGTAATATGTTGTTGAGTATACGGTGTGTATACGAATGGTGGAAAATAGCAATAAGTTATATTAATTTAATAATTGTTTTTGAAGATTTAACATTTTTGTATTTTAGATTCTGAGCGGAGCGATGAATGTATTGATTCTACAATGATGTGTGTTTTTTTTGTCGAGCTTAGCAATAACATTTTTTTTAGATACATTTTAAAAAATATGGCGTATACTCAAAACATTATTTACCAATACATCATGATATAGCCATATAGGTATACTTATTTGGGTTATTTTTGGTGAAATATGACGTATATATTGTGGAAATAATGTGTTATAATATGTACATTTTCAAGTCGTATACAGGAATATTGGACTGACGTTGCTTAAACTTTGAAGTTTATTCTAAGTTATAATAATATAACGATTGGATGTAGATACAAACTGATTTATAATCAATTGCGATCGTTCTAAACTCTTAATTGAATTAAATATTAACTACAACCACGGTCGATTTTTATTAATATTTTGAATAACAGCGCAGTGTAAAGTATTATTACTATAGTCGTATTATTTTATTACAATCTATAGAAAAACATGCTACTTTATCAAAGTTTATTAGTTATTAGTAAGTAGGTAGGTATACAATGTTTACTAGACATGCATCTAGGGGCGGGGCCAATTCGTTTTTTTTGGTTGTGGAGGAGGGAGGTGAATATTTATATAATATTATATGTCTTAATTACCTTTGAATAATATAAAGATAAATGTTGTGCCTAGATCCTTAGAAGTACTAAATATATCGTCAATATATACAATAGAATCCATATAGTCAAAAAGGTTACATTTATTTTATACACAGAATAAATATAATATATCATATGTTATAATATATAACCGTTATTGTTTAGCCTTAATGTGCTATTCATAATTTATTTTTAATATCTTTTTAACACAAAATTGTGTGTTACTTTTAGATTAACAGTGTAATTTCACAGTGTATTCGGTTTGGCAGTAATGTATTTCGCCATTTCCTTGTACAAGATGTCCCAATCCTTCGATTCCAAATCCTATAGAAAAATAAAAAGTAATCAAATGTATAATTTTATAATTTCAAACCAGTGTGTCATTGATATCTAATCAAATCAATCATGGCGGCAACTAGAGTAGCATCAGAAAAAAATCTTTTAATTCACTATTTTTTTTAATCGATTCTATTATATTCAAATTGAAATACTATTTACTTACAAAAACACTTTTTTCAAGTATAGTATCGGTAATTTCTAACTCGGCGATTGATTCATCGTTTGGAAGTGTGTCGGTTTTTGTTATCGGTTGTCCTTCATTTGTAATCTACAAACAAGTATCGTACAAAAACAAAATATTAGAACCACTGTATGGCAGATTTTTTTAATATTACTTTCTGCTCTTCAAATTGATTTTTATTTAAGCTTTTTGTTTTATCCTTATTTTTATCTTTGAAAGATACTATTACCATTAAATTATCGGCCTGATTAATAAGTTCGAACTCATCGTTTGACGTACCAACATTTCTTTTACTCGATATTAGATCTTGATTGTAGGTCAATTCATTACCTATCAAACGTTCAAAGAAAGTACCTTTATACAAATTATACAAAAATTTAAAAAAAAAAATGAGTTTATTTATTAACAGTTTAAACATTTTCATTTAATCCAAATTGATAAAACATTAACGAATAATATGAAAAATCTCGTAAAATATGCTGTTATTAAGAAATCAGTTGCATAGGAATTGTTTTATAGTTGATTTATTTTTTTGTATACCTAAAGGTAGATTCATTATTTACAACGTACCGAAAATTGATTAGATATTGTACTGAAAAAGAAAAAATTAAAATCCTAAATAATGAAAGTAAAACTACACGAACAGAACTTTAAAAGTTGCAGTAGTGGTTTTTGGGGAGGAAGGGAGGGGCGATCGCCCCTTGGATTTTTTTTGAAACTGTTGTATGTTGTACGTCATATTAATTTCACTATTTATGTTCAAACATGAGTGTGGGGGCCCAACAAATTGAAGAACGTCCCCCTCCATTGATGTTATATCAAAACCACCACAGATGGAATGTAGGTAAGAATATCTACAGAATAATCTCTACGGAACAAATATCCCAGAAAAATGCCAGGGAATAGATATATCTTAGAGAAAAAGCACCCTGGGTCCTGGAATATCGTATCCAAGAAAAAAAATGTCTGGGAAAAATGTATATACGAGTAAAATATCCGGTGTAAATAAGATGACGAGTAATTTATACTCGTACCTTCAAATAAATAACGTATGCATAAATTTGAAATGTTTTGTTGTAAAGTGACAAATATTACATTGACAATATTGTATAAATTATACTTAAAAGGTGCCAATGTCATCGTAGTTAGATATTTTTAAGGATTTCTAGGATACTTTTGACGGGACTCGCCTGAGTGTGTAAATTCCGGTTTAACACAAAAAAGATATTGAGAATTTTTATAAGACGTGGTTAAAAAAACACACACATGTTAAAAATATAATAATTTTATTGACAATAAAAACTCTTGATACTCCACACAATTAAAAATGTACATTAAACATAGTTAAATAATAATATTTTCTTATAAAATAACAATTTTTGAGGGCATTGATAAATCAAATTACACTTTATATTAAAGATCTTAAAATAAATGAAATAATTGTACGATAAAGTTGATTTCTCACGTTTAACAATTTATGAGATTCATCTGGGTAAAACTAAAATATTAAATTAATAACTCTGTTAGAATGTGTCCGATAATAATGGAAATTTATAACACATACTTGCTGTTGAAATGTTATGGCATTATGTTGTAATTCTTTGGATAACATTACGGAGTGTTGGAAATGAACATTAGTGTCAGCAAATCCATGAATAACCATATAGTTTTTTTTACGTAAACCATCAGAATTTTCGATCAGACTAGCATTTCGATAACTTTCAACATTTTCATTGTACGTATCCATTAGCCGTTCGGTGAACATTGAGTCTAAAGGTTAGTTTAAATAAAGATTAAATAACATTGGCTCACCAATAATTCGTCGTATACTCTAGCTAGCGCTTAATAGTTATTTTAGTTATCTAATATCTTCATAGTTTTATCATAAAATATGTATATTATCGTTTATAAATGCGAAATCTAATTTAATTTTAATTTTACCTTCTAATGAGTCCTACTATTACCTATACGCTACGTGTCAAACGCTGCAAATTTGGCTAAACGAATTATATCTCGCCATTATCTAGCTCTATGAATTATAACTAATATAGAGTTGTGTAGTGGTGCAACTACGGGAATTCTAGGGGTACTCCAGCACCCCTACCGTGACTGTTTTCATGGCTGAAAACATTGAGAGAGATCTACCAAATTTAATTTTTCCAGGAAAAAGTACTGAACACATTCACACATTCACATTCATTACCATTAATAGAAAATTATATTCAGCACTTTAATATATTAGAAAATTAAAAATTAAATGTGTTAAATTGTTTTTTAATAATGCTAATATGAATATAATAATAGTATTAACTAAATATTGTCAATGTGTACTGCGTAGTGATGGGGATGTGTGAAGGGCAGAGGGATGGAACCGTTTTCGGCCAAAATGAACCTTTTTATTTTCGGATATTCTGGAATGTCCGTTTTCGGCCAGTACACTATTTTGGTCACCAATTTAAAATATTATTATTATTATTTATTTTTAAATCACATATTAAGTCAAGTCAAAATTATAAACATTATATATTATCAATTTACACACAAAAAAAAAATTATATGAATATTTAATTATTTTATAACTGAAGCACATGTGTTTAATGAACTCCATTCGTGTAATCTTTCCTCTTTTATATTTGGTTATGTTGGTATGGTTGTTATCTTGACGACTCAGAACTTTTCTATCCTTTAGGAATTTTGGAATATCAGCACTTCGTATTTTTACATACGATTCTGTTTAAATTGGTTAAAATATGAATGGCAAGACTCGCATTTGTTGTTTTAGTTAAATCAGAAGAGCCTGATTACCAAAAAGTAGGAGGAAATGTGCTTTCCTCACTGATATAAAAGTGTCCGTTAAATAGTCACAGTATGACTGTAAGAAAATCGCTGGTAATGTAAGTTTAACATTGTATAACGAAGATAAAGATGAATGATACACCTATAGTTAGTAATTATTACTTTTATCGACCATCAAATTATTTATGTTGGATTCCTCATAATATAGGTAATCAGTAATCACTCTTTTGATACATTAATATTAATATATTGATTTATGGTTATTATATAAATAGGTAGTTTAACAGAAAAAATCATGAAGAATATTTTTAATTAAACGCATGTGCTACAATTATAAAAAAAATTTAATATTCCTATAATTTAATTTTTTTGGTGTAAATCAATAATATAATGTAACTTTATTTTTTAAAAATTTTTAGTTTTTACCTGACTTAATATGTGATTTTAAAACAAATTGTAATAATATTATTTTAAATTGGTGACCAAAATAGTGTACTGGCCGAAAACGGACATTCCAGAATGGCTGAAAAGGGAAATGTTCATTTTGGCCCGAAAAGAGTCCCGCCCGGGCAGAACCCCTCCCCCTCAACTTAATCAGCGAACCCAAGATTTGAACTCTAGACTCTAGTTGTGCCACTGTAAATACGCAGTTATAAAAAATGAGTTTTCGATAACCTTGTAATATCCTTTTGTAAAATATTATAATAAACCTACCCTTTATTGTTATTAAATACTTCTGTAATTATTTAACTATCTAAACATGTTATGTGTTTAGGGGACAAAATAATAACAATGATAATAAAAGATAAAACAATATTAATTTATACAAAACCATAATATATCCAGTCCGTGACAGGTGCAACGGACAATGCGCATTTAAATATTTTCTCGACATCCTTGGCTAAAACCATACCGGCTATGTAGCCACCAAAACTCCATCCCCAAATACCAACTTTATTTTCTTCAACATACGATAAATTTCTAGATAGATATCTGTTGAGTAATTGTATTAATTAACAATAGTTTAATAATATAAGTATATCACTTTAACATAATATTATATTAGTCGATGATCAACATTTTAAAGTTATAAAAACAATATTGGCATTTAAATTAAATATAGCTATAGTAGGTTAATATAGCCTATAAGTATTAGGTTAATGCTAATAAGTAATAATACATTTGGTACATAATTTCAAAGACATCAAAACAATCAGGGACCAATGTTCATGGAAAATATTCCGTAACGAGATAAGGCTGTACCGGATAAGATTGATTAGGTCATAAAAAAATTCAATAAATAATTGATAATGGTGTATTTTGTCAAAATCTTGATTGATATTATTTTAGTATCAACTTTGAGTATTGTGTATATATCATAACATATACATGCAAAGGAAAGTATTTTGATCTAAAAATTTATTTTAACAAAAACATCGAACAATTTAGTGTTTTAGTTAAAATTAATTGTCCAGTAACAACATTAAACCATTGACCACATAATATGATATGACTATATAGGTATCATAAAATATTAAAATATAATATACATTCTCCGTTAGATTATGTTGCACTTATAAAAATGTATGTACATATGTCGTAGGCATATAGTCAAATAAGGTATTTTACTAAATGCGTAGGCAAATAGTCAAATAATTTAATTTGTATGCGATATTACTATCTGCCTAGACATTTAGTTAAATGCCCAGACGTTTAACTAAACGCCTATATTTCAAGTCAGGCAAATAATAAAAATGAAACTTTTTGTATTATCTTAAAAATTTAGTTACATTTTCATATAAATTATTTATTTCTATATTATACAAAAAAAAAATATGTATAATTTATTACTATGTAAAATACGTAAGTATATGAAATATTTTATTTCGTGTCCTTCGGTACTATTGTTTTAAAACCTAAATTATAAATAAATATATTTGATTACTAATTAGGTATGAATGTATGATAGTACAAATATAAAAAATGAATGAAAAGTTATATTATAACTAGTTAGTACTTGATGTTACATGTTATTGTTTGGAGACATTTTTCGGAACATTAAACATATTTTTTAAAACACAAACACCGACCGGTTTGACATTGCCAGCTTGACAGTGACATTTAACAAAACCTAGACCGTTGAAATTCGATAAGTTTCTACAGGTTCAAGTATGGATACAAAATACAAATTAGTCGTTCGGTACTCAGTACTTTGCTATCTTCTAAATCATTTATTTGAACCTTTCAAATAATACTTTTGGAATACTTAATACTATTTGATCACCGACTTTTAATTCTTTAAATAGTTTTTCACTATTTTCTGCCATTTTCGTAGCTGCGTTTTTTTGTCGTTCGTGAGATTCAATGCGGTAACCTTTAATTTGTTTTTTTATTACATAGTGAACAAATATTTTCAATATCGTCACCATTATGTATAGAATAACTGAAATTATTAAAATAAATGTTTCTTTTAGACATAGTATTTTGAAGTTCACTATCTGATATTTCACACAAGTTTCAACACAGCAGATATTATTCACGTTGAAATATTTTTTTTTCATTGGAGGTTAACATTATGTTCAGTATTTTCTTGTAAAATATTTTTCTTCGTTTGATAACTATCGAACAATTTTGGAAGGCAAGTTTATAGAACTAAGACCCACTTTTGGTTCAGTGCCAAATAAGGCTCGATATGGCGAACGACCTAAAATTAGATGATGTGAAATGATATACAATTCTATAATGTTCTGTATTTTTTTCCGTAACGAAATATTTTCGATTATAATTTGTCCGTTATTCAACATAGATATGGTTCTTGTATAACAAGGTACGTTAATTTTCCAGGTAAAAACCAATGGAACTTTTATTTTTATTTAACAAGAAAATATAGTTTAATTTTTGAAATAATACAAAAGTTTCATTTTTATTATTTTCCTGACTTCAAATGGGCATTTAATTAAATTACTAGGCATTTAACTAAATGTCTAGGTGAATAGTAAAATCGCATACAAATTAAATTCTTCGACTGTTTGACTATTTAGTAAAATGCATGATTTGACTACATGCCTACGACATATATATTCAGTATAAAATTAAAAAATGTAAGCATTCTGTGATATTTTACTTACTTTGCGATAGTCATTTGATCATCGATCTCAGCTGTACCCAATTTCTTATAATTTGCAAATAATATATTACTACCTCTTCTTCCTGTACCACGACCATCGACTAAAGCCACAACAATGTCATGGTTTATACTCAAATACATATTCAGATCTACATTGAATTCGTCCAATGCTAAATTTAAAGTGGGACCACCATAGCTATATCAAAAAAAAATAAAAATAATAAATTAATAAATTATTTTAAATTCTGAGCAGAGCGATGAATGTATTGATTTTATAATGTTGTGTGTGTTTTTTTTTTGTGTCTGTCATCACGTTTTGGAGCAGTAAAAATGCTCCGATTTTCAACTTAGATTTCAGTCGTAAATTGCATGTAATTGGTACTTTGGGGGGTCAAAAGTTGAAAATGACTAGTAGTTTTCATATAAGTCAGGATAAACCAACCAAATAAATTAAGGAAAAAAGTGAATTTTTACCCAAAACTGATTACTTTATTTTGCTGTAACTCAAAAACTAAAAACTTAAGAAATTTGAAATTTTAAGCAAGCATTAACATAGGCATAATTTACAAATTATATAATTTTCAAAATTATATATTTTATATTTTGACGTTCTTTTAGCTATTTATAGAAGATTGAAATTGTCGATTTTTTTGTTTTTTTTCTAAAAACGTCAATTAAAACCATAGAATAGATCAAAAAAATTTGAAAAATTGATACAATGTTAATCATAAGTAGAACTTATTGAAGTTAATAAAAAATCAAAAGTCATTAGTCAGAATTTTTTTTTATAAGCGTTTCAAAATCACAAAAATGTGTAAGTATTTTGTAGTTGAAAATTCATATAAATATTTTTATTCATAGTCTAAGGTTTAAAAAATTCAACATTAAATTTTACATAAGTTTTGCTTACAACAACCATAAAAAAAATTCTATAGGAAAACAGTTAAAAAAATGTATACGCGTTTAAGTTCAAATTCTTACAAAAGCCGTCAAAATCAAGAAAATATACAAACTATTTTGTAGTGAAAAATGTTGAGAATTTATACCTAAGGTATAAAAATGTAATAAATGGTTCTTTATAACCTGTTATGTAAGTGGTAGTTAAAAAAAAGTTATGCGTAAGTCTCCAATAGTTTTTTATAAGCATCTAAAGTTGACATTTCAAAAAAATCACTAAATTTTACATTTTTCTTTTTGATTAATAAATTCATGAAAATTTTTCTATTTAAATCTAAGATTTGAAAATTCAACAGAAGTATCTCTATATATTTTTCTACCTCTCCAAAACAAAAAATTTACCGGAAAATTAATTTTTTATGAGCGTTTGAAATTAGACATTGGATATTTTCTGCAAAAATTAATTTAACCTACTGTATTAGTAATATGAATGATTTTAATAGCAATAATATCATAGAATACACTTAGTTATGTAGGCTGACAGACCGTTTTCGCTCAGAATTGTTTTTTGTATACAATGATTTATATCAATGAATTCAAATTTTATACATCCATGAAAGTGATACACTCGACACATACTGTACAGCTGAGCGGTACCGACTGGTGGATCTTTTTAATTTTTGATCCGTCTTGATGATTTTAAATATACTCGAAAATGATTCACCTATAATTATGCGAGTAAGGTATATCTGCTATTATACAGGATATAAGCATGGAACCTAATGCCACTGAGTGCTGTTGTAATATGCTTTGCAAGTGTATGATCTAAAATTAGATACACCAAACCCATAAATTACGAATGGAGTATAATACTATTAGTATAAACCACGAACTCAATTTACTTCAAAAGTGCTAACATTAAAGACTGAAGTACAAATTCACTCAGTGGTTACTTATTGAACTACCATTCAATAATCTAGAAGGTTCAGATGCATCACTTAATAAAGGTATAGTATACAATATACATAATGTATTACATTTTAATGTTGTACATAATTACATAAAGGTACATATTATAATGTTCGATGGTTCTTAATTGGTAGTCAATATAATATATGTATTGCAGTTCGTCAATAAATCTATATTATACACTGTGGTTATCTTTTACAAGTATTCATATATGATAAACCTACTAAAATATGCCTACCTAAATAGTTTTTTTAAAACTTTTTATATCATTATTACTTTTACTAAATCCTAAATCCTATTCCCTAGTATACTATTTTTAGTTTCAATTGAATATAAAGCATAGGTTTTAGTTTTATGTTATTTCAATCATATAGAATATAGATTAAAGACATATAGAACAAATAGGTAACCGCGGGGACGTGTTCAGGGGGGCATAGGTGGTAATCGCTCTCCCTCTACTACTTGTAGCTTTTAAAAATGTTCTCAGTTATTTTATAGTTCATTGTTCTGTAACCGCTTTTCTGATTACGTGCATAAGAACGACTAATACATATAAATACTTATTACTAATAATAAGTTAAATGGTGACATTTTAATGCATTCATATTATATTTCGTCGTCTTAGAATATGGATATAAGTGTATACCCATGGGTATATTATTTGTATGCATAAACTCTTAAATGGACGTTGTACCCCCATATGTTGTCACTGTCTAACTGACGCAGACCATAGTAAAATGTACTTTTAAAATAGTCCATTTTATTCTGTTGTTTTAAATATTAGAGTTATTCGTACTATTATATAATTTAAAGATAATTATTAAGATATTATTTATGGTCACGTGTAAGTTTTTTTATATTTTAATTATTATTTTTTCATTTTAAAGTACTCATAACTCGTTTCAAAATTTAAATATTTTTAAACCTACATAGGTCCTAAATAATATTTTTACTCCCAAATAGGTTAATTTACTAAAACATTAAAACTAACAGTATAAAATTCATTATTTTTTAATGTAAAATTTGTTATGTATGCGTGTTAGTAACACGGAGTAATCACATTGCGTGTAAGGCTTACGAGTCACGACTCACGGGTCCTCTTAAAACATATTAATATAAATAAATAATAATATTAAATTGTTCATAATCAATTTAAAACTTTAAAAACAGTGACTGAGATTAAATCTTTATATTTTAGCAATTCTACAAATGTCCGGACGCTCATGTATAGCTTGACACATTAGGTTTATCATTGAAGTCGAGAGCCCATAAGTTTATAAGGCTACATCATGGGTCATCAAATGGCGGCCCGCGGGCCGCAGATAAAAATAAAAACACATATTACGAGAATATTCTATGTGTTATTGTTGTAAATTATTATTTTTGTTAAATTTTATTGGTTTTCACCGACAATTGTTGATAAATTGGTCAATAATTTGATAAATTTTAAAATAATAGCTATTGTCCTATGACCTATTATATGTTGAAAATATGTACTTAGAATTTTAATGGCCCGCGAAAAAATTTCAGATTCCTAATGTGGCCCTTCAAAAATATTAATTGGTGACCCCAGGGCTACATACTAGTTGTTGACACAAATATCACTTCACCACTTTTTCAGAACTTGGGATGAACTACCAATTAATTGAAATAATTATCCACTCGGAGTAGTTAAATTGTAATGAATCATCAATATTATATAATAAATGGTGGGATAGCTATAGTTATTTACTAGAATTATAATGATATTTTCGGGAAATATTTGCATAATATAGTATAAATCATTATTTGATTTGAGTACCGGATTCCTCTAAATCTCCTCACCAGAATATCAGCATAATTATTGTGAAAGTGTGAAATATCTATTCCAAGTACCTTTCAGGCAGCATTGCACTATTGGCGACGTTACTTGGGCTCTTTATACTTTTTTCTCCTATTATCCAATTTTAATAAACCTCCACAAAATGCAAATCAAAGTCCAAAAACCCGATGTCGTCATTTGCAAAGCTAAAGCAGCGAAATCAATTGTAATATTTTGTAGAAGTTTAATGTAGGCCTAACTCCAATGCTTCAACGAGAAAAGATGACGTAGGTACCTAGTCAGCTGCATAGTTGTTAGGTTGGGATTTCAATTTGAAACACATAGGTACATGTATGAATTTATTGAAACGTATAAAATAAAATATGTTTATTCGTTCAACGTTTGTATAAAAAAACGTTGGGTTATATTACCATCGTAAATTTCATAGTTATTCGTCAACGGAGTTGTTTGTTAATTTTACAGTCCTTTTGGTAAACAAATTCATATTTTTATAGCATAATAATTTAATACCTACTTACGTGTAAATTAATAATGGATATTTTTTGTCCGATGAAATATCAACAGTCGGTGGTATTAACAATTTGACACGAGCTTCACAGTTATCAATAAGTGGGACGTTTAAAAATGTCACGCGAGGTAAAGCTACATTTTTTAATTCCGTTGCCAGTTTTTTATTTGTTTCCCAAGAAGTAATACGATTTCCATTCTTAAAAAAAAAAAATGTTTGTTTTACTTATCGGTAAATAAATATTAAAGATAAAGCTATTGACTAAACTGCAAAAATATTATGTTACAAAAATACTTAGTATGGCGTGTCCTATTATTATTTGAGTTATTTGGATAAAATTTAAGATATTATTTACTTAATTTTGTGTTGTGAAATTTATTTTCATTTATTTTGAAGTAACTAGCTATATACTTATAGTTACATGTGTATAGCTATTTATTTTTAGTAATACTTTTCCTATTTCATTAAAATATTGATTATTTGATGACAATTTATAATACTTCTTGTATAAATTACCTACTAAAACTGAATTAAATTAAATTAAATAATTTTTTGATTAAAATTAAAACATTTCAACCTTTGAATATTACAAAACATTAAGATATAATGGTTCAATGTTATTCGATATAAATATTATTTTATTTTATTCTCGAGATGAATTTGTTTATATTTTAATTAATAGAATTCGTATACATAATATTTATACTAATCAGTCTAATTGTGCTTGAAAGTCAATCGTTGTGGTTTGACAGGAGTGAACTAAAACATTTAACTATACTTAATTGTAAAAAACAATTTTTTAGCCTAAAATCTACATAATATGTACTTATAATAGCTAATGGCTACCCGATATTATGATAATATGACAGATATTGCTAATAATCATTTGAGATAAGTGCATACAGTTTTCATTATGTTCACGTAAGGTACGTTTGGTCCCGTACATATGTGTGCGTAATAAGTATTTTTTTCACTGAGCAATGCATTGCTGAAAGTGCATTCCGTTTTACATGTCAAACACTCTGGTTTGGCCAGTGGTTGTTCCAAATCTATATGGACTCTGTACAAGTGTTGTACTTCGGAACTGAGCTCTAAGTTGGCTAAATAATATCTGGAAAAATTATCACAGCTGTTAATATAACGAACGGTCTGTCTAAAACTATTTGAGAATAAATAAATTGGATAAATTTAAGAAACAAAAACAAATTATTAGAATTTATACTAACACCTAGATAAACAGTATAATTAATTATCATAATATCACCTATGCAATTTAATATATTTTTAATAATCACATAGTTTTCTTCAAGCTTCAATGGTTATAATATCGTCGACTTAAAGCCAAAACTCACTAAAAGCAAAACAGCAATATTTGGTAATTAAAAATTATATTTAACACCGTTATAGTATCTACATTTTGAAAAAACTAAAAAAAACAGGTTTTAACAAATAATTCGATGTTTAGTGCCCTTACTTAAATTATAGACTTCGAGCTTATAAACAAGATGGCGTTATAAAAAAAAAAATCGAAATTATATTTTATATATGAGTTTTTTTTCCAAGCCAACGATATTATATAATATCCAACATTATAATAATGGCGTAAGATAAAGAAAAAAAATGTTGTTTTATCTTTATTTTATTAATATTGTATGAATTGAAGGAAAACGATAAATTATTATTGTGTTAATATTTTAGATCCTGAACAAAGTGAGGAATTTATTGCTTTATTATAATGTAATTTTCTTTTTAGTTTTTTCTGTCAAAAGGAATGTTTTTTTTAAGTTCCGTGGAACCTATATCTTTAGATTGGAAATCTAATTGCTACATTGGAGATGAAATGTCTCTGATTTTCTTATTATGGTTTCTTTGAGCATAAAAAACTACCTACCGAGAATTCGTGAAAAACAAACATTAATTTATCAATCATTTTTGTTATTTACCTATAATGACTTATAATTGTAATTCGAAAAATAATAATGGTAAATCTCGACATTTTTACCCGATTGTACGTACAATTCTATTCAAACGCGGTTTATTCAACCGATATTCAATCCTTATCCTATCATACGTTGTGGTAAGCACATTTGACTATTACTAGGGCTTACATATAATTCAATTCGAAGTCCCATCTTATGAGTTCGTCGACTTCGAATTTACCAGAGGTTATTGGTATTATTTTGCCACTCGAGATGACGCAAACGTGTCTGTACACATCACCGTCGTCTTGTAATATTGGGTATAATAACGCAATCTGGTATTCGGGATTAACCACGAGTGCCTGTCGAAAATCGAGCCAACCGTTTTCTTGTCGAAATTCCATCATCTGTCAAACACGGTTTCGTAATAATTATTATGTTGTAGTACGCATTACACGTTTAAAACGTTGTATTTTCACTCACTTCCTTGACTTCGGCCGAACCATTAGAAATACGATAATGTACGAGATGAGATTCATTTTGAATTCTGTTCATCCACATTGCAAACAAGTGTTCATCGTCCGACCATACAACTGAATACAATATCGTCTCGTTACTAAAAAAAAAATATTTTTGATAGCTTTTATAGTTGCTTAATTAATTTTTAAGTTTGTGTGTAATATAATATTATACTTTATATACATCATGATTTATAGGCACACATTATACAATACAACATACTGTATTGAAGTTTGATGTGTTATTGCCGTCGTCGGTACTTACGTGTATTGTTTTACTGGTTTTATTGGTATAGGCATAATGGGTTCGTCTGTTATGTTTAGAATTTGTACAAATAATTCAACCATCGGATTTGGGTCATCGACCTATAATGTTGAATATTTGATTATATTTAAATAAATTACATCGATTTTGATCGTATACTATTTTGATTGGTATAATACTTTTGGATAACGATAACTAAACAGTCTGCTGTATTGGTCGTACATCGTATCTGGTATGCCATATGTTGGTAAATATACCGTTGGTACCAATTTCTCATTAAATGTTGCGTAGGCTAAATTTTTTCCCCGATTAGAAAACCACATTGCAGAATTTGATCTAAAGATTTCTTCTAAAACGTTTAAAAAATAATTACTATACTTTTACATCACGATGGTGTGGTTTAAGAGTTAAAATTATTTATCAAAAATCTTTTGTGAATAGACATTTTTATTTACCCACATATATTTTTAATTTCTATATTATTGATTATAACGTTTTATCGGAATTAGCTGGGGTTAATTAACTATTGATTTTCTTTCTCTTTAAACAAGTGGCAAGTGGCGACTGACTAATTATACCCGTATAATTTGTCACAAGCATATTATTATATAGTCATGAGATCAGATATAGGATTCAACTGATTAAAGCCCTTCGTATATTTTAGATCATATTGTGGTAATTTAAAAATACATTATTTATTTTGTCAAAATCGTATACGTATCAAATACGAGATAGGTACCTACATATATAGAGTAGGTATAGAAATTGTTAGAAATGTTTGTATTGGTTTAAAATAAAAATACCACTGTAAAATGGTTTTTCACAAATGTAGGTTATTATTTTCTATAGCGAAATATTGAAACTTAGACATCACTAATTATAAATAAATATACTTTCCTGTGTACACCCAATCAGGGATACCGTTATACAAATCTTCAGATCCATGAAAAGTTATTTGTTTAACATAGTTTGGTTTTGCGACCGTGGGAATATAATATATATTGTAGTTGTCAACAATGACGAGACTTGAATCAGTAGGAGACCATTTGGCGATCATTATTTCCCTTGGATTATGTTTTGTGTCTCTAAGTGTTACTTGTTTCCTGACAAAATAAAATAATATTATTGGAAAATATAAAGGTAAAACTATATGATAGAACATTTGTAATCTGCAGTACATGTTACCGGCGATTGTAAACTGCGCCCAAAATACAGGTAAACACAAATTCACACATGTAAACTGCGCCCGAGTTTTTATCAAGTGTAAAAAGGTGACATGTAAACTGCGCCTGGGTAAAATTACAGGTAAAATACTATTAATTCGTTACAGACATATAATATTATGAATAATTAAAAATAAAATATAATTTAAAAAGCAAAATAAATACAAATATTACAATTAATAATAACGTCATATTGTTACAACATATTAGGAATTATTAAAAAAAATATAATTTTAATAATTAAAATAATTATAAATATTACAAACAATAACATATGGTGGATACATATTCATCAATTGGAATTTGACCACTATTATATTTATTAATTAATTTTTCTAACTTTTCGCGAAAATAAAATTTCTGTGATATACTTGAAAAAGTACACAATCGTCAAACATAGAGACTTTAATAAGTCAAAATTTAATAAGTTAATAAGTCGGGCGCAGTTTACACTATACCTTTTTAACAAAGATAAAATTTCGGGCGCACTTTACAAAAAAAAAGGGAAGATGGTAAACTGCGGCAAAATTTACCTTTTTTTAAAAGTCGATATGTAAACTGTGGCAAGAAAAAAATTAAGATTATACAATCTGCGGCAATTTATTTTATATACCTTCTATATATACCTACTATATATACATATAGTTACGATAACCTATATACACGTTTATCGTTTAATTAGGTATAACACATGATATGACAGCTATTTATCTAGAGGCTATTAGAGTATTAGGCGTAAAAATAAAGAAAAACCAATTTTTAAAATTGAAAAATATTATTATTATTAATAAAAATTATTTTAAAATATAGTAGGGATCTTGTAATCAAAAAAAAAATGTAATTTAAAAAATAAAATAATAATAAAATAGAGACCTAATTAACATAATATATGATTATGATTTAGGTAGTATGATATGATATATATAAAGAAGGTATATCAAATAAATTGCCGCAGCTTGTATAATGTATCTTATCGGTTTTGTCGCAGATTGTATAATCTTAATTTTTTTGTTGCCGGAGTTTACATATCGACTTTTAGAAAAAAGGTAAATTTTGCCGCAGTTTACATACAGCCAAAAAAAGATCATTTGGGCGCAGTTTACGTATGCCCCATGTTACATCCCTCGGACACTGAAAAGAGATTATGAATTCAGCGTATTGCGCTATCAACTGACTGTCGGAAATTTCATCCCAGATCCAACAAATTGTTTTATCAGTTAATTTCTTTCATACGCGGGCGAAGTTCATAATATTTTGGTAACTTACGAAATCACGTATTAGTAAAATATTATATAAATTATTGCTATTTGAATTACTTTGTACTACATATTAGCCGTAAATCGTACTCCACTCATTATAATGATTCATGGCCTATATATATGCTACATTTTTATACTGCAAGCTAAAAATAAAATTGTTTCCTGACTATAAATCCCTAACCTATAAATGTGTAAATAGTTTCGAGTTTTCTAATTTTTCAAAAGTTTCTGAAACGTATGAACGCAAAAGATTAGGTTAGAATATGTTTGAAGTTCGCCAGTATGTGTATTAATTACAACGATTATAAAATAAATTAACATGAACTTTGGGCACTGAATAACATAACTCTATAGAATAACACTATTGACACGGTTTATATCGGTTAGTGCCATTAGTGTTTTTGAATATAAAATATAGGTAGTTAAAATAATTTTAAGACTGAAATAATAAAATATTACAATCAAGTCACGTAACTGATGACCTGTATAAAAATGTATCTATAATTATTAAATTACCTAGCTATATAGTGCTCTGCATGGTCCATTATTTTAAGAGACCGGACTTAAAATTTTCACACAGGACCGAACTCAGAACGAACCGCCGGCTACATTTTTTTAGACTGGTAATTTAATTAATTTTAATAAAGTAGACCAGGACCGGACTTTTTTTATTTGAAGTATTTAATATTTTTTTGAAGTTTGATGGGCGGCTTGCTTGTATTCTTTTTGATGCATTAGTAAATCCAGTTCTGTTTTTTCGAACACTAATATTTTTCTTTTGTTCTTTGTTTTCCCAAATAATTGATAATATGAAAAATCATTATACTTTTATGCTTAATTTTCATTTTTTTTTTTGGATATTTGACTATATTTTATACTTATATATTAATACATTTTATATTTGAAATATGACATGTTATTATTAACATAATTTATTTGATACATACTTTATTATTGTAAACATTGATAATATTTACATTAAATTAAAAAATAAACGTACATGTTATTAATGTTCATACAAATTTTACCCATTAAAAACCCGACTACGGTGCAGTAAGAGCTCTGAACTGGCGTAGGGTTCGTAATTTCGGTTTAGCTCCGCCTGCCACTCTGATCTGTACTAGGGTCCGGAATTACGCGGACCGGGCCATTATTATTACGGTCATTGAGTATAATAAAACGATATAAATATAAATATTTACATTAAAACTTTCTGTGGTTGGTGGTTTAAATTTTACGCTTATTGCCAAAACATTGATTTTAATAGATCATAAGGATCGTGACTTGAACCGGACCGAATCGATTTTTTGCTAAAACCTGATCAAACCGAATCAAAATTAATACATTTGAACCGGGACTGGACCGAATTACTCCCGAATATTATTCAACCGGACTACGCCGACGATTCGACTATTTTTAAAGAGTTAAGACAGGACTATATCGAAATGATATAGACCTGACCATGCAGAGCACTACTATAGTGTGTATACAGTCTCATCGCTATTACTATGTGGGGCACTGCGTTCGACTGTCACTGACACACGCGGCCGTCGCTCATCTGTTGTCATTCGGTCATGAAAATATGTTATCACAGATATGATATGATAATTTATTATCTCTAAATCTGTGAATATGAATGCATTAACATATTATTATACATTTATATAAATATCGCGTGTTACTCTGTTAGAATAATAGTATAATATTTGATATTTTTCCGCCTCGTGTAAAAATACATGTCAAAACTGCCACTGGTGTGATGTGGGATCCCTATGATGTGTATAGTCTATTTAAATCTAATTAAAAAAGTTATTACTAAAGGAAATTATTAATTATTTTATTATATTACTAATTTAATGGGTTGGGTAAATACAAGGCATATTTTTTTGTCTTAAAGCTTGCATAATGAAGTTCTCAATGCCCATGTAAACAATCAAAATGTGTATTGCCTTATTCTCGTTATTAAATATCTGGGCCAGACAGGTTTCAATAAATTTTAATATTTATTTAATTTGTAATTTATAAACTCAAGGACAACCCAGTAAATATAGGCAAGGGAAAAACATAAAACCAAGACTAAAAAGGTATTTAAAAATAATAGAGCCTGAATCATTTTTCGAGGGAGCAATCTACATAACCATCCACACAAAGAGTTGGCACACCCTTATAGTAATTAATATTAGCCCTCTCCTTAATTCACAGACACAATTTTAATGTACATTCAAATTTGCTACCTATTGATTTTGTTATTTATGCCAATCAACGGTAAACAGGAAAAAAGTCTTCAATTTATATATTTTTAAATATTATGTGTTCCAATGTAGAAGGAAAATAACTAATAATTTATAAGAAATTAAAAAAAATAGGTACGTTTAAACATTTTTTTAAAACCTTATATATATATAGACGTTTTGATAAATCATAAAAATGAAATAAAATGATACATTTTATTATTAATTGTATTCATTTTTTCTTTTTTAATCGGAATTCATATTATATCGTCTCATGTAACGCTGGGTGGGACGGCTAGTGTCTTATAATATTATTATTTATTACTTAGTAATTTTACAATAATGTGAATAACATTGAATAAATGCATGTATTACTATTAAAAATGTGTATTCATCAAAATAATTCAAAAATTCATATAATAAATTCGTAATATTGCGTTAACTAGTTAAATGACTTACCCAGTTTTAATGTTGATAACGTCATAGATTGCCGTCGATAAATAACTATAAGTCTTCATCATGCAAAAAAAAACATTTCATATGAAACGTAGCAAATGTATGTATAAAACTAACAATATTATTTATTCGGAAAACTTAAACAAAAATACAAAAAGCGGAAAATGTTGTTCTGAAAATAGTCAGATACCAGAGTTAAGTGGACCACTGAGGCGAGTTTTTTTACATTTCAAAGGCATGAAAATGATTAGATTAGGGTTTATTTTAGTCAAATTGTTGAAGGTTCAGTTTTAAACGAATGCTTCCATAGCTACTTCTACACCATTTTTTACTATATCTCTCATTTTTTTTTCGAAAACTACTAAAAAAAAGTATACTATAACCACTCTGAATTTAAAAAAAATGAACCAATACATGTATTAAACGTTGGGAACTCATTTTTTTTAAATCAATTTTTTTAGAGTGTTAGCAGTTATAACTAATATTAAAATATGTAAGTGTGATTCTTTTTTTCTTCATATCTACTTAACATACTTATGATTAGTACAAAGACCACATTTAAAATTCATGAAATTGTTGGTACTGCTTGTGTCCTGTAGAGACACAAACGTCTGTTTTTCAAACTCTCCTTTTCTACTGTAATTTAATTAACTGATAATTTTCCTGAATATTTTAATGTACCTAATTTAAATTTCAAACGAATAGTTCTTGAGTTATTTAACTTTGTGTTTGTCAACACTAATTTAAAGATATAATTCATCAAATCATTGACAACAATTTAAAATTATTATTATTAAAAATTATCTCGGGAACTAATTTGTGCCGTCTCCCTGTCCCAGTAAAAAAATAGTATGGGTACGCAAAAAAGAATAAAAATAGTAAAGGAGGTCCGTCCCACCACGCACTCCCCCACCCCATCCAATTTAAGTACTGCGTGGTAGGAAAATACCTTAAGCCGCTCGTAATCACAATTTATTGTGCTCGTAAATAGTATCGTCTTAATTTTCTTATTATTATTTAATGTTGTTAAATACATTACATTTTGTTCGTAAAATGTTTATAATTTATTTTTTAAGTTTTATTATGAGGCAATCATACTTAAATTTAATATTTTTCTCAATAGTGAAAATAAAATTGAATTTGTTTATAAATTGGTTTTTTTTATTGGTTCTATATTGCTATTATTTTTTTTTTATTTAGGTTATAAACTTATTAAGTTATTGATATTTTAAAAGCAAGACTGCTTTTTTAAACATAAGTTAAATCGTTTATCTCATTTTCAATTTGTAAATAAGAAATATAATAAAACAAATGAAATAAACGTTTTGTAATATGAATGCACTAATTTTGAATAAGAGTATATTTTTGTCAAAAATGATATTTTTAAATGATTTTAAGAGCATATTTGATGTACAATTTCAAAGTGTCTTGATTCATAAATGCATATTATTTTAAGATTTTGGAGTGCATATAAATCCGGACTTAAGTTATAACTTTTTTAAAATACAGCATACAATTTTCAATTCGTTTTCTAAAGCAGAATGTTTTTCTGAGAAAATTTAAGTAAGAAATTAAATTTTCATCAAAAACTTAATAATTTATAAGTACGTATTTAAAGTCGCAATGAGCGGTAATGAGTGACATAGAGGTACGCTCTGAAAATACTTATTCAATAATAGTTTATAATTCTATTTTTTATACAAATTTTTAGAAAATGTTCTTTTTAATTCATTAAAAATACATATTGTCATTCAAAAAAATAAAAACTTTAAATATAATTAATGATAAAAATAATAATGGTGTAATTTTTTATGAAAATATGGTTTTGTAATAACTTTAAACTGTGTTAAAATATTAATAGTTTCTGCAATAATGTGCACATGTTTACCGATAAAAGAGTCACCCTGTGTAAATAACTTTAGTGACTTTAAAAACTTTTTGTGTATCGCATGTAATTCATATTGAATCAATAGAAAGACTATATTAAATTTATTATTATTATTATTTAAAAAGACCAATTTTCTTAAAAGAAAAAAGGCTTAAAAGCAACTTTCTATGGACAATTTAGTTGACTAATAGCTGTGTTCATAATAAAATAAAATAAATTACCTTATTGAGGTTATAAGCTATTAATAAATATTTTTTGTCGGCTGATAGTTCATATTTATGACAATATTTCATATGCTAAAAACATTAAAATTTAAATAAACACGTTATTTAAAATGAATGGAATTATCTATTTATTAGTTGTACCTGGGTGTTTAAGGTAAACACTTACCTGCATTGAATTGAATGCTAAAATGGATTTAATAGATTTATTAACATCCAATAAAATTATATTTCCAGTATCATCCTGAGTCAATATGTCATCATCTAATTGGTACAAAAAAAAAATTAAAACTAATATAACAAAAATACGCTTATATAGACAATTTAGATACAAATAACATACTTAATAGGTGGGGTTTGAAAACCACATGTTATAAGTCAGGTTTTGTGGGATTAAAATTTAAAATGCATATAAAATGCATAAATTGTTTTTAATAAGTTAATGTGAATTAAGGAAACCGATAGAATCGATACATGATCCCCTAATTGGCCAGTTGTAGACTTTCTGCGAACGTAATAAACGAAGAGAAAAATATTTCAAATATGAATATAGTTTTTTTTTGTTTTGGTTTAATTGGCTTGTATAACTTTTAACAAGCATTTTTATAATAAAAGTTGTATAGTATTATTTCTCACTCTACACTTATTAATTTTTTTTTTGTATATTGTGCTAACTTTTTTTTTACTTTGCTTAAATTATTTTTATGCTGGAAATATTGACTGTTATTTATTAATTAGCTTAATATAGACGTATAGTGTATTTTTTCAAACTGGAAAGTGGAAATACATTATGAAACACGTAAAGAATAGTTTTAAACGTACATTACAGACGAAAAAATGTTTAAAAACTAATTATTTGACAATTTCAAATAATTTATTTAAATGCAATTAGTCTTTTTACATTTAATAATAAAACCTGATATGTTTATAATTGTTTGTAGAAAGCCATACGTTTGGAATAGAAAAAGGATAACAGTTGAAACAGTTTTACTTGATAAATATGTACAAAAATATTTTTAAACACAATTACTTTTTACTCATAAATTATAATACTTATTAAAATGTCAATAGAACAAATTATAAATTCATCATAGTCGGATGGATTATAATAATGATAACTAGGGCTTGGAAGTTGTAGGAGTTGCATGTGGTTCTATATATGCTCGATGTATAGCAGACCTAGCTAGAAATCTGAGCAATACTACAGTAATGAGTTTATAAATCGAATATTAAAAAATGCATATTTTGTACATTTTAGTGGAAATATGCATATTTCTTGATTTTCATGCATTTTCAATATTTTCTTATCATTGATAACATATAAATGTGTATTTACCTGAAACCCAAGATGCTTTGAAATCAAGTAGGTTATTGTTCAATAATGTTTCAAATTTAAGTGGTCTTGATTTTATTATTTGGTGTTTAGAATATTCAGGCTCGTCAATTGTGAAGTAAACTACGATAGTTATTAATGACACGATAAAACAAAACGATAACCACAACGTAATAAATCCATTTTTAATTGTCCCTAAAAAGTATTCCTGAAAAAATGAATGAAATTATAATAAAAAAATCAAACCCATTTGAATGGTTATTTATAAATTATAATTCACATTGTCTAAAATAGAATTGGAGAGTCGATCAAGTGATTTTAAGTAAATAAATCGACTTGCATTTATCATCACTTCCCAAATTCCCCATAGAACATGCATTGCACGCACCCTTATAAACTCACAGATATCTATATTGTACCATATAAAGTATAAGCATATATACTAATATATAGTATAATATCAGTGTATAAACTGCATTATTACATATTGTAAAATTATTTAACTTCCGTTTCATTTAAACAAATTTATAAAGCGTAACTAATCAATTTGCATATGTTGACCTATACAATTATATTGACGTATGAAATATAATATCGTAATATACTATATAAAGTTAATATTTCTAGAAAGTTTTCTTTTAGCAATACTTGTCAGCTCAATGTATGTAGGTATGTATATATATATATATTAATTACCAGATTTGAGATTTTTTTTTAAATCTTAGTATTATAAGAAGATGATTTAATAATATTTATATCGAGTTATCGTGATGTATGTTTGAAAAATATGAATCTTAAACAATTTTTCTTAAGCCCGGCTATAGTTTATTCAAAAAATATTTCAAGTGTAGCTATGATTACATAATTAATATAAACTATAATGTGTACATTATTGTATTGCTGTGTGAAGTTAAAAATAAAATTACTTTTATAATGTGTGAGTGAGTGATTATTTCATAAATTAAATCCTATTTTTGAATATTTATACCTATAGTATATAATATATTATAATTATCTGAATGAGAAGTTTTAATTTTCAACTCGTATCTCCAAACTCATCAGTCATCACCATACTCAATAAATCTATAAGTGATTGTTGATTTTATGGCTAAATTAATTTTAAATCATAAAATAGAAATCGAGTTGAAAAATAACCATCATTATAAAAATGCAATATTAATTTACTTACCATTATAAAATGTTGTATGTGCCAATTTTTATACACCAGTGAAATCGTAAAATGAGTAAAACAAAAATACGTATAACATACGTTTGTATGCATTAATGTGTGAAGTATAACTGCTAAGTATTCACTTAATGACAAACCACCAAACGTATGGAAGCATATGGTATTTAAACAGATGGCTCAACTTTTAGCATAATGCTATTTCATAAATATTTAAATGTTCGTATTCATTTGAATTTGTATTTATATCGTACCTTGTATGGCATAGTCATTTATCATAGTGTTTAATTTCTGATCGACGAAGCGAATAATATTTCCTTTGGTTTCTGTTTGATATGCATTTATTTTTCCTTAGAACAATTTAAACAGAATTAAAATTAGGTGTTAATAACAGTTATTTAAATAGGAACTAATGAATAGGGCCCCGAATTATATGCATTTGCATATTTTACTTAATTAGTTTAAAAAGTAGGAAGTTAAGGCATACGTTTGAATCTTAACTTAATGAATTAGTGTGCAAAATTTGATTTTACATATTTTTACATATTTGGAAATTTTTAAACACTATCCATATTTTAGTAGTTTTTTAACATAAATACATATTTTGATGAAAAAAAAATAGTTCTTAATAAAACTATAAACTTATTTAGG
Source organism: Neotoxoptera formosana (assembly GCA_022818045.1). Lineage (NCBI taxonomy): Eukaryota > Metazoa > Arthropoda > Insecta > Hemiptera > Aphididae > Neotoxoptera > Neotoxoptera formosana. Next base: position 56,817,949 of record CM040630.1, on the reverse strand, counting down.
ATATTATATTCACATTTCGATTATTTTAGATTCTTACCGGAGTGATAAATGTATTAATATAAAGTAAAGATGTGTGTATGTGTGTGTGACACCACCTTTTGGAGCAGCAAAAATGCTTAAAATAATCAATTTCGATATTTTTTTTCTGGTATTGGGAAAGTTAATATAGTTGGTACTTTAGCCTGTCAAAAGTAAAAAACTGATAGTACATTTTAATTGGGAAAACCCAAATCAAATATAAAACTACAGGAGTTTTAAAAAATATCTATTTTGATATTTTGTTGTAATTCAATAAGAAATTGATAGGTACTTGAGATTTTCACAATATTTTTTTGATACTTTTTAAACTATTTATAGACATTTGAAATTATAAAAAAAAAATTATTTTTCTATACTCCCCTATATGTTGATGAAAAATTAAAAATATAATACCAGGTTTACAAATAATATAAAGTAATTCTTTCACTGGAATTAAATAAAAAGTATGTAATAATACGTCGTCTTAGATCAACCATAGTCAATACGAGATTGAAAGGACTGATGACAATATCATGTGAAAATTATATATAAAGAAACTAAATAATGACGTAATAACTAATAGTTAATATTAGAAAATATTTTGCAAGTCAACACATATTTAATGGCTTAAATTAAAGCACTGATCAAAATTATTATAAATAAAAAATTTTTAATACTAGCAATATTTTGTAAAATTAATTTTTAAAAAATAAAAATACAAGACTCTGAACCTAGATGTGGGTACTTACCTTGTTACACTTTCCCCGACTTAAGATTTATTGTGATGTTCGAAAAACAGTTCTGAGCAAATGAGGCTGGTTGGGATCTATATTTTCTTATTTAAACTTCAAACCCCTAACAAAAAAAAATTATGCCCACGAATTTTCAATATTTTGAAATTTATCTAAGAGAAATGTGAGAACTGCAGGGCGTTATATCAAATTGTTTAGCTTTAATATCGGCTTTAATTTAATGAAACATCATGGTTGGCGGCGTCAAGCATCTATGATTAATTTGGGGGCGAGAGCCACAAAATTATAGCTTCACTGGTTCGTGGAAAATTTGTGTTTACCTAATGTTTTATTACAGTATATATTACCTGATACCAGAGCATTCACTATAATATTATAACATTAAAATATATTTTATGATAATATTTGAATACAAAAATTAGAATAAATTGAATAAAATAAGATTTAACCTTGCATTACAATAATTGTAAAGGTTATCAAGATAATCGATTAGACCGACACCTACTCACTAAAACATATAGACAATTATTTTTGAGAATGTTACACAGGGCACGTCTCCTCCTCGCCGTATTAACTTGCTAGAGCACAATATAACACATCATCTGATCATCACATAACTTTACGTTTTCAACCGATTTACAATAATTCGATTACGTTTCTCCGTAAGTGGATACATCCAGTGATATGTATCGAAATCGACTCCGTAAAGACATCTCCTCAAAATTACCAGTTTCACACATCGGACAATACCATCAATATGATCGAGATAAGTGAATTTAGATATATATACCTATGATATAACAATCACGTACATATGCGTGATTGTTCAACACGGAGCAATATACGGTAGCAGAATACACGCACATACCTTTAGAATAATAAAATAAAACTACCGAACGACCTCGCAATAACAGTAGGGGGCCTGTTCTGCCGATTGGCTTTTCGACTTTCCATTTTGCACTTTTCACTTTTCATCTATTTTTTTCCCCTCAAAAAAAAAAATGAAAATGTAAATCGAAAAGTGAAAAATGTACCACTTTTCGTTTAATATTCTGAGTTCTATTCCACAGAACAAATTTTGTCGAAAATTGCAAAGTGTTTATATTATTAATATTAATGATTAATATCAAACAAATAATATGCACTCCCGTTTTAGTCAATCATATCATATTACGTATGCATGCCACAAATTTATTACAGGAGTCGCCGTGGCATCTACCTTTTAGAAGTGGGTACCATGTTCGGTCACACTATCGACCTCAATGTGCATACCGTGTTCTACGTATTTCTCCCAGCAACCCATTATTTACTTTGAATTTGTATTTTTATTCTTCTACCTAAAAACGAGTCAAGTATTGAAGGTAAGAAGAGTATACAATTCTGGTTTTTCTATATTCTGACCTCAAAATTATATAATATTCTACAGTAAGCTTGTGACATTCATAATTTGCAATTGAAGAACAGAATTTTATTTAGACTAGATTTCTTTTACAGAGATTTTTACTCTTTTTGCGCATAGACATTTTCAATTTTGTATTAGTTTTTTTCTATAAATATCGTTAAAATAATTTTTGCTCAGTTTATATACCAAAAAAAAAAATATCAAAAATACAAGATTATTATTTATTACAGCATAATTTTTAAAAACGTATAAAGTTACAAAATTTGTTGAAATTTATCAAAAATGCAAAAACTTACAAATTGCCTAAAATGTATCTAGTCTTTAGTCGTCAACTGTTACTCACCAGGTAGTATATAATCAGTAGTAATATAATATAATATAAGTATATTAATATAATATTATAATTTTAATAAGTGCATATAATTCCAGGTCATACTTATGAGTAAGAATTTATTAAATAATTGTAAAATTTAATTTAATTTTTACTACTTACTATTTATAATATTTTTATCATCAGATACACATTATTTTTGTCCCTTGCGAATGAATTCATCTATGCGATTTAAAATGTTTCTATAAGAATTATTTCAATAACTATACAGCATATAGTAATACAATATATAATATATTGTGTATTGGCAGTATAATAATTAAAATCATAATATTCAGGTATGTTACAATTTAATCTATCGAATTCTGTAAGTATAGAACCAGCTAGTGATGATAAGTTATTAAATAATATTAATAACATTCTATTTATTATATAACATTTTCAATGATCTACCCATAGCCAGTAAGCAAATTGTCTTAAAATAAGTGATGAAGGGTACATAATATAGTTATATAATGTATCATAAAAAATAGTGGACGATTTAGAATTTTAATACTTTTCTCTTTGTATTGTCACGAATAAAATAATCAAAAATATACTATAGTACATACTTTTTAGGAAATTGTTATTTGAAGTAGATGTATGAGTTTAATCATTATAAATTGTTATAAGTATGTAATTGATCATAGGAAAAATGGCATTTTTAAAGCAATTTAAATCGGAGGATGAAATATGTAAAGGAAAAAAGTTGATGGATCATGGATGTCAATATGACATACCACCGTATCCTCCACCTTTGACGACTGTCTATAGAAATAGATATACTATATAGAGTATAACAGATTTTATACATTATTTATGTCATATTTATGCAAAAAAAAAAAGCGAACATTGATGAATGCGTATAATAAGCATTTTATTTAATAGTAATATATATCCAATATTTTTTTTTTTTTTGATCGTCACTCAGTTTTTATATTTTCAAGTTTCAACTGTAGTAAGCTTCAGCAGTTTCTCCGTGTTTATTTGCTTGTACACGCACTTACATGTACTTTATTGTTTATCTCGTATTTCTGTACAGAATGCCGTTTTAAAATTTGGTAATTTAACTTGAGCCCGACTTCGAGTAACGTCGTGGGACCTATGATGAGCTAGTGATACGAGTAAACCTTTCTCTCGTTATCTATTTATATCTGCACGTACTTATACGTATAATACATTTATTTCTCATACAAACGGGCAAACTTATAGTCAATACATAAATACACATAATGCACACACTGACATACTTCACATGGCTAAATGTTCGCTTCTAATCCCCATAATTCCTATTTCGCAAACGGTAGAATTGTGGGGAAATACTACAGGTGGTTTTGGGGTTGTTATTAAAAACGAACCATACACATCACGTCGTTTATTTCGTAATAAATATAAATAAATCAGCACATACCACGTTTATATGGTTATCTCGAAATGCCGTCACACTATTTTATACTTACAAGTTACAACTTGAACGTAAAGTGATTGTATACAAAAGCGAAATAGTCACATAACATAAAACATTGCAGTGATGTGATCGATGATTGTATTAACTATAGTAAAATTATACAATATTATTCTTCGTTAGACAAGGTTTTACCACATACCATTTCAATAATTTATTTGTAAAAACGGTACCATTTAGACCAGGGGTGTCCAACCTTTTGGGAATACCGGGCCATATTAAGTAAGAAGAAGTCGTCGTGAGCCACATACATTTTTATAATAATACATTTTATTTTTTCGCCATCGCCATCGTTGTAATTACAATAACACATTCACATACTATTTAATCAATGTATAATAGGTATGGGGGCACCTTATATTATATTAATAGGTTTTATTTTTAATAATTTTTTTTTCTTATTTTATACATGAGTTGATGATTTTGAAATTTACGGCAGCGCCACATCAAAACCTATCATGGGCCGCGGGTTGGACACCCCTGATTTAGACGGTAAACGTTTTAACGGTACCGGGTTTAGATTTAACACAATATATATATCATAATATCATGTATTGGTTCAGTGCATATAGCACAACGCAACACTCAAAATATTTCGATGGAAAAGTATGAATAATTGTTTAGGTAGTTTTTACGCCAATAAGGTGTCCTTAGTTGTAGATTTGTGGTTTTATCGATTCCGCCGTTTTAATATAAATTCCTCCGGCTATGGCGTTTCCGCCGGATATTTGTATACTATGTCGATTCCGTCGGCTATCGATTCCATATACATATATTGTGGCAGACAACTGATAAACACAATAACTCAAATACTGATGAGGGTTATTATTTTTAGGAAATCAAGTATAATTGTCATTTTTTTTAAATAGTGATTTGATACCAGTTTGATATAAGTGGATATAATATCAATTTTTTAATTTAAATAATTTTTAAAATTGATGTTACCCATTTGGCTATACATGTATATTTTATTTCATAATTTTTGTTTTTGTTAATTTCATATATTATGTTGAGTTTTCATCTTATATGAATTAGTTTGTAATTTTAACTCAAAACATGTGAAAACAAAAATATATTAGGACGCGCTTTAGTGAACTGAAAGTTTAGTTTTGAATGAAACAATTCGAAACTGTTTTTTGTTGTTTGTTCCGATAATATTGAAGCCGATGCCAATATTTTCGGATACAATTTAGATGTTTCGTCAATGTAATTATTACATAAATAATCACAGAATGGGTATGTTATATTCAATAAGTTTTAATCGATAAGTAAGTTTCTTACAGGTAAAAAGGTAACTTTGGAGGAGTCGATATGAGCCCGTAGATTACCTTACAGTCATCAGTATTCCTCAGAACAATAATCAATGCTATTCCGCAAAAAACTTCGTCTTATTAGTTATTTGGTTCTTTCAAATCCTTTGATTCCGATCTAGACTCTCGTAATCTAATAAATACCACCCGTTGACTAGAAAGAAAATAATCTTATTTTACCCTTGAATGTTTTTTTTGTTTTTATATGTTTTTTGTTTGTTTCGTATATCGTCATAGGAATCGTATAATTTAATACTGTAATAAATTTAAATTATGTATTTCTCTTTTTATATATTAATTTTGTGTTTACTTAATGACTAATGCTGTAATAAATTAAAAGCTGCAGGTTTAGTCGTGTAGATATATATATTATGATATGTCAGAAGAAAAAAAAAGTACAGTAAACATAGAATACTTGATAATCCCGAACACGATAAGGTGTTGGCTGTTTCGAAATACGTGTAGGTGTGTCCTCAGTAGAGCGTGTATCGTGTGCGATGTGCATATATTGTATTAAATGTATTTTTGACGTCATTAAAAAGACACTGAAAAGTACTAAAAGTACTGTAGAATTGCAATAAGCCAATGACTAATATAAAGAAACAGAAACAAATCTCGAATTTACATACAACGTCATATCGTGTAATATTTAAATAAAAAATGTCATAAAATGTATTTTATTTCAATACGGTGGTCCACGCGTAGACAAGAACGTTTTTCAATACCTACTTTTATTACAGCTGATGTTTCTACTATTAAAATATATATTTATATTTGTATTACAAAATGTTGTATCTATATAGCTGTAGCTTATTATCATGACTAGTAAAATAAATATTATGAGCCCAAGAATCCACTTTACCGCGTCGTGTACATATAGTTGAATATATTCGGCTTGTAGTTTAATAATATGTAATGTGCTTGTAATGTGTGTTATCGACGTTTTGTCACCTGCATTCTATGTGTACGGTGCAATGTAAATCCGTCTTTATCGTAATGAAAAATAGACTAAATAGTTTAGGTATATATACTAATTTTAAAAGTGGTTTACACAATACCGAGGTAAGGAATTCGTCAGTGAATTATTCACCGTTCGTTGTTTCTAAACTATTTTCAAGAGTGGTATTTTTTTCATTTTGTTTTTCTTCGAGTGCCTTCTTTCTATTTTTCTTGATATATTTTCTACTGTACATGGATATCGGGTGTGACATTTCTACAGCTGAAAAATTATTAAATATTAAATAAACGCAATGATTATCAGATAAATATATAGAAAAGTTAGTATCAATTTAAAAGGTATACATTCGTCTGAACTTTGTACAAAAAAACATGTTTTTAAAAAAAACTTTATTTAATAATAATATTTTGAGTATTGGAACGAATTTATTTAAATAAATCAGTAAGTACTATTTACATTTAGTATACCTATTTCATTATTACTATTATATTATAAAAATTTAAATTGTATACATAATTACTGTCACCAGTCGTCACATATTAAATGTTATACACTTGTTGTAATTTATACTATTACCTATCTGTAATTCAGTATAATATAATTATATAATATTATATTATATTATACTCGACATAATTTTCTTATAAAATATTGATGGATGTCTTAGATATCAACGACCCTAATGAGCTCGTAAAAAATTGTAATAAAAACCCGCGGTTATATTAATTGTTCGCATTAATTAAAAAAAAAAAAATTTAATAATAGTTTTAAAACTTTAAAGTAGATATATAATATTTTTCAGACAATTCCATTCTTTCAAAACAGGTTGACAAAATAATTAAAATATTTATTTTGTGCGTGTATTAACCTCAACAAATTGTATCGTCCATTTTTATTTATTAGGTAAAAAATAACAAAAATTATGAGGTAATTGGTATTTAAATATTGAAATAGTTTACCACTGCTAAAGTCGCGGGACGTCATCTTGAAGATATTTTTTGAAGTTACGGCAGTTTTAAACTTGGGTGTTGTAAAAGTATATAATAATGGATTTACCAATGCATTGATTGGCACAACGAATATAATTAACCACACATACATCTTACCTAAAAAACATTAAATTATTGTAATTAAGAATACACAATACTACAATAGGTATTATATAAGAATAATTTTTATGTATCAATAAAGAAAATATTATTGTACTTGAAACATGATATTTTCTTAATGCCGCGAATTTCAAAACGATTATGGGTAACCAACATAAAATATTCGCCAAAACAATGAAAAAGAAACGAACTGCAAAATCGAAATCCCCCGCAGATATGCGGGCAGCGTGTCTTGTTTTTCTGACACTCATAAACATTAATGCATACAAAACGGACATAAGCAATAAACTGTAATGACAATCAAGTAAATATGTTATTTAAAAACGTATAATAAATACCGATAACTGTACAAAATATTACGATTGATTTTGAAATTAATTTGATTTAAAAACTACCTCGTTGTATGTAATCCCAAAAACATGAATGCTGAATATTGCCACCCATCAACAAATGGGTCTTCGATGTATAAAGGATAGCACAAACCGTTGGAACCGTAAAACTTTGACGAGTGCTTCCATAAAATCACTAAAATATTAATTGCATTATAATGTGATTTAAGTCTTATTGTATGATGTGTATAGGTGAATAAAATTGTTTATTCCATTATAAACTTTAAATATAATGAATGCCAATACATAATATTTGTTTACCAATGCATTTCAATATAATACCTGATTTCAAAATAGTAAATTACAAATAAATAAAAAAAAATATAAAAAAAAATATAAAAAAAAATTGAATTTGTACAATTACTATTATACTACCAATATAGGGTACGATTGTACGAAGATAAGACCAGCCATCTACATACGTTTTTAACTTGTAAGTTAAACTTACAGAATTCCTATGCAAATTTAAAACTCCGGTGATGCAGGCAGCTGTGTATTTACAGATAATTTAGAACGTTGAGAAAACTATTTAGGTTTTATTTGTTGACGATGGGCTGATAGCAGCAAACAATTATATTTTAAATGTTTAAATAAACAGTTAGAAACGACGAAAGCAGAAGCTCGTTCAATTATTTTTTTGATATGGATATTCTTATGTTGGAAAATGGGTCAATATTGTAAATAATAAAACGAAAGCAATTACGAGAAAAAAATTATCAATAAATATAAAATATTATAGCTGAAAATATTCACATAGGCTATTGCCCTAGTTAAATATCGCCAAATTCAAATAGGTACAATTAAGAATGTTTTTTATCTGCAAGCAGTAAGTAGCTAATTATTTTTATCTCAGGTAACGATACCAGGTATATAGGCATTTAATTATGTCAGTCGTTTTTATTTATCAAACCCTAATCAAGTAAATTGGGTTTCAGTCAAACGCACGTAAGTTATAAAAAAAAACACAGTTAGTTACGGGCCATATTATTATATTTGCTTTTTCACTAGACTTATTCGACGATGTAGATAAAGTAGATTCGTAAATTATATCCAAACATAAATATCGACATCGGGATATAAATTTATAATACGATGTTTAATAAATTAATAGATATTGCAAAGGAAACACAGTGTAATTAAGTCACTTTCATCAACGTAAACGTTATAAATTGCAGCAAGCGAACTACTAATAAACGGTATTACAATATGGTTGATTAGACTTATTTACAGCATAACTTGCAATTAATAATAATGGAGGCCAAGTTCAAACTACACTATGCATCGATCGACAACCAATCAACTGATCAGTTATTATATCGACAAATAATCCAGAATTCCACAAACGTATTAAATAAATATGTGTGCGTCACCACAAGAGAACAATATGAAGAAGGAACTTTAAGACTACAGTTTGTGAGACAGAAGAACAAATCGCAGACATTTTGACAAAACCATTTCCAAAGAAGCAATTTGATAAATTTAGATTATCATTTTTAGATAAATAGAGATATAGAATAGTATTGAATTAATAGTACAGATTTTAGTTTATATTAATTATCTCTTAATTAAGTGATTGTGTTAAAATTGGAAAATTTTAATAGGAAATAGTAAATACATTAACATGTTGGATTGCACCATGGTCCATAGTACATCAGTAATTACTGTAAGTTGTAAAGTGTTCAATCACTCAATTATACAAACTATTAAACTAATATTTCCAATACAGAGTCAAAAGGCCACATGCATACAAAGACGGGTTTTTGAACACTGTCGTAACTGCAGTTGTATAGATTAATTACCTAGGTAGGTAGGCTTCAGTAGTTTATTTATTTGTAACCATAAGTCTAAATAGTATTATTAGTGTTAATAAAATTGTATCTGTGTGTTATTTAACCAAAATGCTTGGTGTATATTATCACATATCGTAAATCAAAAAAAAAAAAAAAATGCTTGTATAATACTTACATGGTGCAATTGATATACTTAAACCGACCACCCAAATTGATACCATACAGTAAACGGCTGTTTTTAATTTCAATACTTGATATCCAGAAAATGGTACAGCTATCAGTAAGAATCTTTCCAAACTGAGAAACACCAATATGAGCATAGATACCTATAAACAAATAAAAATATTGACAGATTATTAGATGTCAAATTGTTAAGACATACTAATAATCATTAGCATATTTTGTAGAATATGAAGAAAAGAGTATAAGGAAGTTAGGTAACCATTTATCCGGAGAAAAATAAAACGATTTTACACTAAGAAAATGAAAAAAAAATGAAAAAAACAGCAAAAAAAATTGTTTTTACATACGTTTGATAAGAACCAATAATAATTCAAATATGATTTCCAATCTTTCATTATCACTTATCAGTATCTAATTTTTTTATATTTTTTTAGTTATTTTAAAAATTATAATCTACAAATGTTGTGGAAAAATATTAAATAGGTTAAACTAAACTTTTTATTAGTAATTATTATAAAGATTTTAAATAGTATACTTCTGACGAAATCACAGCCATGATTCCAATTACAGTACACAGTATAGATGACTCCCACTTGTGTGCATTTGAATAATATTCATTCCGGTATATTTGATCATGATAACCAATAACCGTTAAGTATATCACCATGAACAAATCTGCAACTGAAACATATTAATTATATTTGTACGCTTGAGAATTCAACTTAGAAAACCAATATAGCTTGTATTACCAGCTAAATTCCGTATGACAAAGTTTATTGCTTTATTTTCGTCTCCTAAAGTACTAAACATCCGACCGTATAACACCAATGTGTTAAAAATCAATGTTAGGACTGTAACCATCCATAGAAACCATCGAAAAGTTGAATTTGGTAAGAGGTTTACACTTGATGATAACCCTTTATTTATTGTATAGTTTATATTCCATTAAACAATAATAATGTGCTTAGGTGAGTATTTAAATTATTATTCTTATTAATTTACCAAAATAATATTTAATTGGTAGTTGACACTTACCATCCGTATTTGGTGAACAAAATTCAACATGTTGGGCGTACAGAGCACAATAATGGAATTCTTTTAAGTAACTGAAACAAAACCAATAGAATAGTTTACATTTTAGTGTAAAAAAACTATTTTAAATAAAGTTATCTCACAGAAATTCCAATGCGGTCAAGTTATCAAATAATGACAATTCAATATTTTCTTTATTTATGCCTTTCATATCTCTGTAAAATATATTTTCTTTATAAAATAAATATTAAAATAAATAAATTATTTTATTTTAATTTATATAAACAATCCAAATATTAATAACATATTAGCAATAAATATACTCAGGTTATCTTAAAAATAATCATTATTCTAAAGAGAAAAAAAGTCAATCAATACCTGGTACTATTATCCAACTATTATATTCAAGATAATACGTATGATGAGATGATATAGTTACCTATTTCAAAAATTAAATTTGACGAAAAAATTATAACACCATTCATATTATATAGTGTACCTAAGACTGAAAATAAATTACCTCTTCCTCCCTATTGATTTTACTATTACCTACCCTCCCTCTATTAAATGATTTAAAACTTATATGGACATTGGACATATTGTTTTTTTTTCTCAATATTGTCTGTTGCCCATTCTTATATTATAATTATATTATACCTAGGTACTTTAATTGTTCCATCTTAAAATTTGTTCGGTTACTGTCTTAGTAAGTCTGTCTTGTCTTACCCAAGCGGGTCTACCCAGATTTAAAATTATTATTTACATGTAATGAAATATTGACTATAGATAGTACTAGGTATGTATAATTAATGGTATTATGTATAGTGTATTGCTTTATTGTGTAATAAACAAATAAGGCTACTCAAATGTAATTATTAATATTGCCGTATTTATATTATTAGATTAATAATTATTATTATTAAAATCGTGAATTAATACAATTTAAAGTTTCGACAAGTCTAGATTTTAAAAATAAAATATAATTTAAAGAGGTTCAAGTTTATCAATATGCAAAGTGAACTAGATAGTGAATATAATCAATATTTATGTAATGTAACCAAGTTATGCTTAGGATTATTGGAAGATGATGTAAAGTTCCTTCTTGTTTATGAGACATTTCTTTTAATTGTTATCATTTTTATTTTATAGAGACGGTGATTTTTTAGTGAAAATTACAAATTAACATGTACCTATGGCATTGGTAGATCTCTCATCCAGAATTATGTGCAATATAATATAGCTGTCAAGAATATTAAAACAAAATCATTTTTTATTTGTATTCGTGTACCTATGTATAATCAAACTATATAATTAATATGACTATAAAATGTATCGTTTTAACTAACTATTTGGTTAATTTAAAACATTTGTATGTCAATAACACTTTTAGATAAGTGGGTACATTAAGTATAAATGTTGATGGTGGTACATACCTATAAATATTATAACTAAATTAATTTTCAGTATAAGAATTCAAATATTATGTAAATAATAATATGTTCACAATCGCCGAATTCTCTATGTTTAATGTAGATAGGAAATATTACTTAAGCAATACATGTGATTACTAACATTAACTGTCATAGTTATCTTTTTATCGGTTTCGTAATTTTACAGTATAATGTGACTCATCATTAAGTGCGTGACTCAGGTGTGTAACATTTATTGCAATGGAAATAATAATTATTTATAGTCGTAATAAATAAAACTAATTTTATATTAAGTATTTGAAATGTCCTGTTGGTTTGTGTAAAAAGATCTTAAATGTTGGTGGCGTGGAATTAAAAAATGTTCCAATAACAAAAGTTTATACAAATGAAAATGATAAAACTTTTAATAGTGCAAAAGAGCCAATAGCACAATCGTAACAAATTTTCCAGACTCCCACTAAATAAAACGAAAATACTACCCATAAGAAATCAAATATTAAAACGACAAATAAAAAACGGAAATGTAATTTATTGATCAACATAAAAAGATAGAAATGTGTCGATACATTTGTAACAACCCAAGCGTACAACCAACCATACCAAAGTCAGTATTTTTAATTAAAAATATAACTTGCATACCTACGTATTCTACATGAATGCAGTTTAAATAAGAAAAATAAATTATTATTCATTGTATACAAACATTTCTTTTATAATAGGGAGCCTAACAAGTTAATATAATAACTATACTATATTGTGAAATGGTATTATATTATACATTTGTATGAATATGATTTTTTTTAGATTTTTTATTTTTTATTTTCAAAGCACAAATAAATCCTTAAAATGTTTAAAATAAGGGGTTGCAAAACGGAAGTATATTATATTATTGTACTAGTGGTGAACGAACTTGGAATTTAACGGTATTTGGCGAAAAACTGAAACACCCTAATTCCGATATAATATAAGCGAAAAAGTGTTTTATTCTCGTAATATTGTAACTTTAAATATTATAAAATACACTTTTATTTTAAAATTTAAGGTACCATATATATGATGTACATCTACAAAATACAAGATATATCTGAAAATTCGCAACTGCATTAAAAATTGAATAATACATTAGTAACCGCTACTGTTTTCATCATTATTTAAAATTTAAATACATAATGATTTAATGAGGCAAATGGTACATTAGAAACTCGAAGTTCCGGGACGCACTTACATAATTAACGTCTAGCTTCAAAACAAAAATTACTCACCTAACTACCAAGTGTAAACAATAATCATCAATAAAATATTTAGAATAAATATACATCTACCGACTGCTCGGACCGCATACGAGGTAGTCGAGTAGATCACTGTTTTTAGTAAGTTATAAACTAAATGGAATGATGTATCCTCACACGTACAAACGTTTCTAGAACGCAATATTACTATGGCATTTAAATTATGAATTCGAAAAAGAATCTTTCAACTATTCGTTTTGTAGCCGAAGTGATATTTGTAATTTACGAATTTAAACGAAAATTGCATGAAATTCCTAAATGTATAAACGTATAATGTATAATGTATCTACATTTATATTAAATAGTTAGAATGTAATGAACTTTTGGATAATGTACGATTTTTAGAATCATTTAATAATTCAACTACCAACAATTGTCATGAGTGATTTCATTGCACAGAAAATGTATTGGTTACATCATCATCGTATTCGTTCGAGCATATGAATAATTTATTGTATTACATATTTTGTATTGTCGATATAATCATTTTTTTTTTTAAATATGTAAATTAAATTTGATAGAACTCAAGGACCCGAGTATAAATTGTGTATGATTAAATTAATATGTATTTAAGTAATGTATTATGAATTTCTAAAATAAATACAACTTACAACGAAGAGAGATTTTTCATTTCTGTAAAAATAACGTTATTTATTCTTGTAATTGGATTATTTCTTAAAACTCTAAAAAAAAAAAAAATCGTATTAACTGAATCAAAAATTGTTACGTAACATTACAATTTATCTAATATTTTCAATGGATGTAGCATTTCCGATGTGATTGTTGTAATACGATTGTCAGCTATATTTCTGTAAAATTGATTATACACTTGTGTAAAAAATAACAATATTTATTTATAAATAAAAACTTGTATCATTACAAATCCGAAAGATTCAATAAGTTCTTAAATGCATTTTTATGGATCACTGTGATTATGTTGTTACTTAAATTCCTGAAAATGAAATAAATAAGTAAAGGTAAATACTATATATAAAAACAATTTAACTATTTATAAGAACAATATTGATATGGTATTATCATTTTATTTTTAATCAAATTAAATATGTTGTCTTACAAAACCGATAGATTTGGTAAGTCTGCGAACAGCGACTCATTTATTGTTTCAATACGATTCCATTGTAAATATCTATCATAATAACGTGAAGTTTAATATATTAATAATAATAAGCATATTTCATGTACTGTTAATGTGTATATTTATTAGTGACATAATAGAAATGTACAAAATAAAATACTTACAACATTTCAAGATTCATAAAGTATGGAAAGCACTCGTTCTTAAATGTCAATAAATTATTCGATAGATATCTAAAAAAAAAATATGTAACGAGTAAAAAAAATATACATAAAATATTTTGATTCTTACATCCATTTTACTTTAACCATGTGTTTCCAGGAGTTTAAATTTAAAAACACCAAGTGATTATCATTCAAAAATAAGGTTCTAATATTATCCAATCCGTAAAGTGCGTCTTTTTCCAAAACGTTCAATTCATTACGTAGTAAAAAACTGAAAAACATAACTTGTAGGTGTTAAATGAATATTAATTAACAATTGTTGTCTATTACAATTTTCAATTGTATTTCATACAGTTATTTATTAATGTAATAAAACTAATTAATACTTACAGATATCTTAATTTATTTTGATGTTTAAAGACAAACGGAGGTATTACAGACAATCTATTATATTCTAAATGGCTAAGAAATAAATGTTTATAATAATTGTTATAAATTGTTTTACCTTTATATTTTTTAACACCTTGTAATAACTTACATCATTACCAACGAATAATATTCATCAAATGAATCGTTGGAAAGAACTATATTGTTGCTCCTCATTGATCTAAAATACAACAAGATAATGTTGCATGACTATATTTATAACCACGATAATACTATAGTCGATAAGAATCGTTTTAGAAGAAATCATTTATGTATGACAATTATTAAAATATATATAATTACTATTATACCAAAACTAGTAAGCTAAAAGGAACTGTGTAAATATCTACCTATAGTTAGTTATGTAATTAAATTTGTACATATCACAAAAAAAACTATTACAATTAATTTGTTAACATTTGATTTATTGATTAATAATAAATCTTGATGGCCGAGAGGTATCAAAATTTAAGTCATATAAAGTATGTTGTATAAAATAATGGTGCCAGATTTATCATACAATTATTTGAGAGTTCTTATCATATTTATCATAATTTCGTATAAGTGAATTATTTAGATTATTTACTTACATTTTTTTTAAATTAGAAGAAATATTTCTTGGCACTTTCGTCAGTCCAGCACTATTACATCGTAACCCCGTCTCGATCAAACAATCACACTTGGCGGGGTAATTGTTTAAAGCTAAATAACAGTAAACGGTTAGTTAAAAATCAAAATTATAATCAATCGGTTTTGTAGTTACAAGTTACAATTATGTGCTCAGCTACCCAAATAGTGTCAAAGTATCGAATAGCAGTGTACATAATATAAGTAGTGAGTACAATACTGCATACAATGTCATGTATAAAAGTGTTAACTGCTAGTAGTTACTATAGATTTAACTATAGAACATACTTTACGCATATTTATTTTCAAACAACTTTTCTATACTTAATGCGCACGTGTTGACTTCATAATATTAAGTCGTGTATTAATTTAAAGGCATTTGCATAGTTATTTTTATTACCTATCTAAATATTTAAAATCCTCTCGTTAAAATATTAATACAATATGTTTTATTTCACTGTAAGAAATAATTCAATGTCTCACGGTCTATATGTGTACAGTGAAATTCATTATGCTTGATGACCGAAATATTAAACTCGTTATGGCTTTCCTTTATAAATATTTTGTAAATTCCAATTTAACTAACCAATTTAGTCTGAGAAGCTTAATTAAATTCAAAAAACACTTTATGGTTTATTAAATATTTTAACTTACCTGATGTAAGCTTAACACGTATTTTGTATAAATTTAAATATGTTAAAGTTCCCACACTGTTAGGCATCTCCTGTATATTCATGGTTTTAGGTTCTGAGTGGAGATCGATGAATGAATTGGTTTTACATTGATGTGGGTTTTTTTCTGTCTGTCTGTCATCACCTTTCGTGACAGTAAAATTGAGAGCTTTTACGAGAGTCTGGAGTATAACATTTTACAAAATCTGTAGTTATTTTATTGTAATTTGAAAATTATTATTCGTTGAAACTTTTACGTACATACATTATTATAATTTATACACACAATGAGGTATCAAAAATATTTAGATTAATGTTATAAGCTATTTATACCATGATCCTGTTCACACCATTCTACGGTACGTCAATACTGACTTAAAATGTAGTAACAATAACATAATATGATATAAATATCGATTATTGAATAATAGGTAATTAATAATAATATAATATATTATAATAGATGATATATTTTTGTCAAATATTAATTCAACCTATACCATATTACTAATAGCAATAGACTTGAAGCTAGACGGTCTTATGCTCAGAATCGTTTTTCGTATGCAATAATATATCCTTGAATTCAAATTTTACACATACATTTTTGTAACTTACTAAAATGACTACTGAATTATTTGTTTAGGTTAAACATATTAAGACTTACACAAAGACACTCAATCTGCGTGTAGTAGATATTAGGGTACAGTGAAATGCTTAGAACTGAATATTTTTTTATTCATGTTTACTTTAATTTATTTGAATTCAAATACTTGTATCATTTTGCATTGATTGTTTAATATACTAAAATTAATTACTATGCTACCTAATATTAGTTGTCGTTGATATTTTATCGATTGGACGACCGTTAAACTGGAATTTAAACTATCAGTTATTTAAATAAAATATGAGTTATTTTTACAACCAAAAAAAAATGTTTCATTCAATGTACAAGTAGTACCTACCTATAGGATAAATAATTTTTTATTATACTTGCTTGTATACAAAAAATAACATAGCGTCATAAGTGGCACGGCGTGATGTATAGGCAATTTAGCTACATTCCAGTGTTGAATAAACCTCAAAGAACCCTGATGTCTTAGACTTTTAGATAGTTTTGAGTGTGTTTCATTTGATAAAATATTTCTGCATAATGATAAAAGACACGTCAAAACATCACACCGAGGAAAAAAGGTTTATAAAATACAAATTACGTATTCTTTTTATATTATTTTTGTATACACCTTTCTCTGGTTTTATTACTATGCCTGGTTGAAGTAGGTTACATTTTATATGGGGGGCATTTGGTTAGAAAGTGAGGAGGTTTTAGAATAACAAACTAATATTAAACTACTCAAAAGGTTCTTTAAATTTGCATAGCGAACTAGAGGCTGGTGACTGCGAAATATCAAAGTACCAAGTGCAAACCGATTTTTGTTCAAACAAAAGCATAATGGAAATTTTGCATTTAATAAAATGTGGTAATTTAAATTTCAATACCTAGATAAACAATTTTTACTGTACGGTATTATATTTATAAAAATGAATAATCTTTAGACATAATTTTCATGTTTTATGAAAATATTCTTGAGTTGTTATTGATTAACAACACAATGATATCTAATTATATGGTTTAATCTACTGGTAATATTATAAATTATTATTAAAAATAATATTATAAGGCAATAATACTAATAAAGGACAAGTGAAAACCATTCTGTTGTACAGTAGCGAATGGCGGGTTTCGGGTTGGTCACTTTAATGTAGGTATGTGTTAAATTAGATACAATGATGAATCATTACATACAAAAAACAATGCTGAGCGTAAACGGTCTGTCGGACTAGAGGTTATGTAAGTATATCTTATGAAATACAGTGAAATCTCCAAATATTGGACACACTCGGTCACTAAAATTTCTTCCGCTGTTTAGAGAGGGTAAATGTTTGTAATTCATAAACGGTTAATATAATGATATTATTTAATGTTTTAATGTTATCTATAGTATTTTTAATGTTATAATGATACATATTAAAATGTTTTAAAGATAAAATAACTTTTATAATTTAATCATACGTACATATAATAATATTAGATATTGTAAAAATACATATTTATATAAATAATATTTAACAAAACAGAATTACGTGTTTAACAATAGAAAAAATAATACAAAAAAAACAATGCATAACTCTTAGGTTTTTTCTACTCTGATGGAAGTCTACAATTTAAACTTTTTCTTGGAGCGACAAGCGCTTACGCTTTAACTCGTGGCGTAAATAACCGTCTCTAACTAACAAAATTCACGAAACATTGGCAGTCAAGACATTAATATTTTCGTCATAATGGTCGTTATTTGTCGTAATCTCATCTTATCGTCACATAACGAGTGTAATGAACGAATCCGTTATCGTTATACTTCTGTCATCGTTTAGTCATTATATTTTAATGAAGATTAAAATAGGTGTCCGCTATTCGGAGATATTCCTGTTGAAAAGTAGTGAAAATGTCCCAGTTTCAAAAACACAGTCTGTTATTGGGAGGTGACCGTCATGAGAGATTCCACTGTATTTAGTTGCTTTAATAGAAATTTATTTTGCCATAAGTATTAAGGGAAATTCATTTATTTTTGCCCACAACATTGCATTTATTTTATTATATAACTAGCCGAATTACCCAGCTTCGCCCGTGTGTATTTTTTTTCATATTTACAATATTATTTTAGAATATTATGAGTAATAACATTGTTGAGTGCAAAATGGTTTTTATGCTCTTCGTTGCCGTTTAAAAAAATGAATAATGCCCACTCTAATAATCGATCAATATGTTTTATTTTATAATATAACGGTTAAAATATACTAACTAATATCGTTACAACAATATTCAATTTTGAATTTAGTCATACCCGGCGTTGCCTGAGCTAAATATTAAGTTACCATAACCTGAAGTGATTTACATGTATCTAAACCACCAAGGTAGGTAATCCAGTGCATTAGATCACGGACAATATGCGAGCAGTATATTATTATCAGGTAGGTAATCCACAGGATTGCGGACCCCATGAGGTGCGTAAGTGAGTGAAATCAGAATTTATTATAGGTACGTACATGAAAAACGTCGCGACGTTGGCCTGTGCTTAAGATTTGTTTTTTTCTATAAATTTGTTTGCCAAAATGTGTATATGATATATGTATATAAATGATAACGTAGTTATAATATGTCATGCACGTCCGAACTGCTGGTAGTACGGCTCACAAATGAAATGAATATTTGTTCGCGTGCACGTAAAGACTAAGGAGATTATTTTTATCAATAAACTTTTCAAAACAATTAATATCTACAAAAAAAAAATATATACTCCGATATAAAACACATTATTTGACAGACAAAAAGGTCAGGTTGCAGGTGGCTGGAAACCCGCGGGCTACTGCTGCCGTGCCGTGCAGCACAAAACGTATTGGCGGTGAATAGTTATTATTAATTAATCCACTTAAACTCAAAATTTTTTTTAAATCCTTTCTTATTTTACGATGAAAGTATTAGAGGGACCACTATTCCAAATTTCAAGTTTGTACGTTGAGTAGTTTTTGAGATACAGCGATCAGTGACTCAGTGGTATTTGGATTTTATATATTATATAGATTAATATTCAATCATTAAAATAATACATAATATTAACACTTATTATTATTGTTTATTTTTCAAGTCATGCACGTGAATAGGTTTGTGGCATAAAAAAGGTAGTATCTTAAAATTAATCAAATATTTAAAAAATGAAATTGTGTGTATAAAATATAATAATAAATATACAAGTTTCAAATCCTCGTGAATTATATTTTAAAAACAAAACAAACTAATTAGAATTGTTAATATTCATTTGAATATCGAAATTCGTTCAATTAAAAATATGTCTATATATAGGTAAATAAAAAAAAACATTTTATACATTTTTTATATATTTTTTGGTTACGATATGGACTTATGTTACTTATGAAGAACCATGTATTCAATTTTCTTGTATCCACTAGCTTCACTTTCCTATCAGAAAAGATATTGAAGTTTAAAATCAAAAAGCTTTTTTTAGACACTAAAAATTATGTACACATACAAAAAAACACACAACAGAGTAAAATCAATACAATTTATCTCTCCTCTCAGAATCTATAAATATACATAAACGTCAACCAAATATTCATATTACCAGCTATAGTTTTCTAGACATGATATGAATTTCAAAACATTTTGCATTATTTTTCGTGTTGCTTACATATAATCTTCAACTTGTTAAAAAATTTTTAGAATTATATATCTTAAAATGTTTGCTTGTTAGTAAATATGCTTGTACTGTAATATTCAATATACGATTCCTCATAAATTACTGAAAATATACATATACTTATATTTTTTATATGCTTTTAAAGATCAAAATTTTCAGCACAAAATCATTTCTTGTATGCAATTGTTTATCACAGAAATTTAAATTTAAGATATTTATTTCAGTTAACTACTCTATGACTAGGTGCACTCGATACCTAGAAATTACTGTACATCAGAGTAAAGTACACATTTTTGTGAAAAACCTAAAAAAATAGATTTTTCAAAATTACAATAATTAATTAAAGACATATTATTATAGTAGCCGTTAAATATACATGCCAAACTAGATCTAATAATATTTTCGTATAGATATACTTATAACTAATTATGCTCAAAATGCTCCTGTAAATATAATCATGAGAATAGTTAATAATTTCCAAATTGATTTATATAATTTTACTCTTTTGATTATTTTTGAAATCATATTATTGTTTGAGTTTTTGCGAAAACTGCTTTTTATTTTATTTATTATTGCTTATTCTGTATTATTTTTTTCTGTTTAAACGCACCTTTGTATTATATTTTATACTTAAATTGATATTGGGCATTAGCTCATTTGAATAAATAAATAAATCTATACTCCTGTATATTCAAAAAAGTAGAAATATGCTTCAGATTAAGTTTATTTTTCTCAACGTTTTGATTTATTATTCATATGAATATTACGAAAATCATATTAAAAGTAAACGATTTTCTAAAAACAAAATGTTTAAATTATGCAAAGTTAAGTATAGGTATATTATTTTAAACTCGTGAGTTTGTGATGCAAATTCGTATCTTTGTTAAATATTTATCTGGTGCACAGATTTTGGTTAAAAACTTCAATATTCCTCTGCTCTCAATAATAATTCAATACGAGTATATTATAACGTACCATATTTATTAGTTAGTGTGATATCCAACTTAAATTATCTATACTTGAATGTAACATAAATACAATTAATTTATAGCTTTTTCTACATTAGTTTATTGATTTTAAATATTGCTTGATGCTTCTATCACTTTTCCGTTATACTATTATACGTCATACAAATTTAATACAAATTTAATTATTGTCTCTGTGGTTTTTTATTACAAAAATGTTTAAGTTGAATTAGACAAAAGTCGATAATTGTTGAATATCTGTAATTGTACCTATATAATATATTATATCAGGTACTCAATTTATTTGGTAAGTATAATATATAATATATATATTAATGGTACATATCATAATATATTTATGTATGATGCACAACATTTAATAATTTGAAATACCTAATGCAAAGTTGTGAATAATGAAGGAACTATATGGGTATTAAATATGAATATTAAACTATTGCTGTTAACTTTTTCTCACGTTAATACACCTTAATAAAAATACGAATCAAAATAAATTTTAGGTTATAAGTTGTCAAAGTCATAATGTGACATATTTCGAAATATTCGTGTTATAAAATACAATTTACATATATAATATTTTGTATAATACACGTGTGTGTGAGAACTTTAGTAGGTATCTAACGTAAGCACACATTAAGCTAACACTGTACCGTATACTTTTATTGTAGCCTACTTTTGTAAATATTCTGCACAAATAAAACAACTAAACATAAATATAAATACACGTTTATCGCAAAATTGCTGTTAACCGTCTCTTCGATTAACCATCACGGTACCGACGGTACCGACGGTGACGGTTAATCAAAGTTCTACTGCACCTACTCGGAAACGCAAGACTTAAAAACAAAACAATATTTTAAAGTAACAAAAATATCTCTTCTGTGTCTAGTTTGTTCTAATTATATAAGTTTTATCAAAAAAATGACTTCGAGTATTGTTTATGACATTATTATAATGGGAGTAAATAATATTACAAAGTGCAGAGGTCACGAATACTTAGTCGAAATGTGTATTCAAATGTTCTAGGAAATTTAAAGATTATTAAAACTAATAGAATTCACGGGTTTAATTCTAATTGTATATTTTCTAAACATAATCCCGGGTATTTGTAAAAGCTTACAGTTGAATGAATAAAACTTTTATAATTTATTACCTGTGAGATGATTAATACGTATAACACTTTAATTTATTCGCAAACTTACCACAAGGCATATTCGATCCATTACGTTTTGATTCTAGTTCTGGTACTGGTCCTGGTTTTGGATCTGGTTCCGGGTTTTCAGTGAATATGACTTTGTGATAATGTTGCATACTTCCAGAAAAGTCGGCTGGAAAAGTATTGATTTGATTTAATATATAACTGACATATTATTATATATTCATACAAACAAATAATCAGTTTTACATTTTATATCAACAACGTATAATTAATTCTCTATTTATGGAATATGTATGTAACATGTCTTGCTTCATAAGTAATTAATTTAGATTTAAAATTTTAAAACTTTGTTGAACAACATTTTATTTTGAGTTTTATATATATTTTTAAAATTACATATATATTTATATAAATTGGTTTATACTTATAGGATGCAATGTATGCAAATACATCACAAGATAACAATATTCATTTATTTTCTAAGTAAAATGTTTATATGAGTCACATATACATATCTATTAACAATCTACTGGGCATGTATTCTACAATTCTACATAAGTATAAACTATTGAAATAAGTTAAATAGTAATGAGTAATGACAAACAACCAAAGCATTTATGAATTAATTAAATATTTGTAATTTCTATATACTAACTGCATGTGAAAACATCTTCGTCTTCTCCGTGTAGGCAATCGGAAAAATTATTACATTTGTACTTATTCGCAATACAAACGTCCGACTGACTGCACAAGAATGAACCTTCGTGACAATCGTTAGAGCCTAAACGTGATCAAATGATATTATCTGTTTATAAGTTTGGCATACTTGCGAACACCGTAAAAAACGAATTACTGACCGTGGCTTAAGTACAAAGTAATAAGGGCCAGTGAAAAGATACAGGCGATAATGAAAGCACTCATAATGGCTGATCGAGTTGCTGGCATTGTGATTCTCAGAGATATGAACGTTGTTGAACACTACGGGGTATAGTGACTGTATAAGCTTGGACATTTATTCAAATTTTCCAAATGTTTACAATTTGTGTTTGTTCGTCATCATCCCCCACTATTATAATCTGTGACGAACGCAAATTATTACAATATTGTTTAATGGCAACTAAAATTCAGACTCAATGTAGTAGTGGGCAGACGGGGCTCGCAATTAAACCCGCTGGTACACTTTGCATATTAATTTATTACAATGTATAACTAGCGTGTTCGGATTATGAGTAAACAAATCTAAATTTATGGTCTATTCATGTCGATGGGTTATTACTTATTAGTAAATTACACATTGAACAAATTTCCAATGGAAAATTTAATTAAAAGTATTATGTTTACCAGTTTAAGTTTATATACAGTTCAGTATGATGAACTACCATTATTATACCAGACGATGTATTTTTTAACTTAAGTCTCTCAATATTTTGAAAACTAAAATGATTTTTTACATAATTTGAAGTCATAAAAATATAATTTACCCCCCAAAAAAAAAATTGCATATATATTTTTCTTTTTTTTAATGACATCATACATTTGTAATTTAGTATTCCAAAGAAGAATGTTTTATTCGAGAATTCTATGTATAGATATCAAATTACTCTATTTTTAGACATTATAAATTATATTATAGCATTAAAATATATTCAATATTTGTATCAAATTGTTCACTGTATGAATAAATTTATTAAATTGTTGAAATTTGCAAATTTAATCTTCGAGCATAATCATTTTTGTAGTGATTTAATATGCAATCAAGGGAGGAAAAAAAATTAAACTTATTTGTAATGCATACTAAATGTATACTATATTAGAATCTATATCAAAGATATAATAGATTTAGATCAAGATAAATAATAATAGAAACTAACTTTTTATGACAGTACTAGATCAGGTTTACCTATTTCACGTACCACCGCTATCCTTCGTTCAGAAGCAAATAAGACAAATAATTGAGTAACAAAATCACATTTTAGAAAAACTAGAAAAATGAAACCTCGACAGTGACAGATCATAAATCATGATTTTATTATTTATTTAATTGTTACGTGATACCGTGAAGTCTGAAACTAACATTACCATACAATATTTAAAAACATTAATTGAAATAAGTGGTTCTTTAATTATGTACTGTAACTTTGGTTATAAAAATTCCAAACAATTAACCTAATTGCCTCCCAAATTTCGTACCTGTTGTAAATGTTTTTACCAACGAGCTACGATAAATGTCCGTATTATCGTTGTGCTAAATAGTGTGTTTTTATTATTTCATGCAATTAATTAGACTCGGTAATAGTTAGCATTATATATGACGATAAGTGAGAAATACAATTGCATTAGGTATACAATATAATACATTGATAATTTGCATTCATTTTACAGTGATTTTTTAAAGTAATAAATTATTATATGAATAAGAGATGAAATATAATGGTTAAAAAGATCAATTATAAGATTATAAGATGAGTAAAAGAAGTACTATATTGTTTAGTCTCCAATTAAACATATTTGAAAATAAAACAATAAAAGCAGAATAATTTTCTGAAATTTAAATTGATAAAAAGCAAATTTCCAATGACTAGTTAATTAATTATAAATATTTATAGTTGAGATGAGGAATAGAGGACCAACATTTTTCGTTCAGAATCTCTGTGTCAAAATGTATCCAAGCCAAATAATCAAGGGGCTTCATGGCCAAGGTGACTAAAGCCAAAATAAATTAATTTTATCTTATCTAATCGAAAGTCCCAGACCCGTTACAACTTTAATGACGCCCGTATGTCTGAATAAACTAAATTTAAAAATAAAATTATACCTACTGAAATCACAGATTTAGATAATAAACTAGATTGCTAACTACTAGAGATTGACAAGCAGACTGGGCGATTATGTTTTTTTGCCATTTAAGTTGTGGTTCATGGTATTTTTTGAAATATTAAGATTTTTTATTAAATCTACAAAGAATCAAAGTTAGTAAGAAATGTAGTAAATGAAAGTACTCCTATTACAATTATTATCAACATTGTTATTACCAAAAAGGATATATTTTTAGGATTATATTTTCTATAAATATGTATGACAATAACTGTTATGTTATATATTATATACATTATATACATAATTATTATGTTTACATATACCACCAGTAATGCCTTTTCCTGTATCCTCGGGTAAAAGAACATTTAGTAAACTAAAAATAATGAAAAACGATTGGTGGTCAAGAAAAAAAAGACTAAATAACTAGTTAATAGTATCAATTGAAAACCAACTAGATCTATCAACTATGACACTATAATTGATGAATTCACTGAAAAAAATCGAAAAATGTAATTTTATAAGTTCCAAATTATAATTATTTTGTATTCCATTTCATATTAATAATAATCACTAAATAATAAACAAATTGTACTATTTTTATTAAATATTTTTTACTGATTAATGCCTCACTATTTTAATGAATATTTATCCATTACAATGTTCGTACAATATAATGTCAGCCGTCGTGTAAAATGCATCATTCTTTATGGAACGCCAACTTCGGTAAGAGTGAAACTATAAGAGTTACCTGCAGCGCGTTTTCGTGAAAAGTATTTAGATTTAAATTCCTGAAACAAAATGTTAATTAATAGGGACCGCTTGCATGATTCATCCCCGCGTCACAAAATATCTCTGAACGTTCCTTGCGTACACCTGTGCCAATCCACTTCTCCACCCCACTTATTTTATCTTTAAATAATTATTATAACCCGGGTTTTTGACTTATAGAAATTATTTACATATTTGTTTTGATAAGTCATAAAGATACCTAAGTAAATTATACATTTATTTCGGATATCAAAAATTAAAATACGAAATTTGTTGTTGCTTATTTTTACAGACTTGAGTTTTATTATTTTCAGCGCTATTTAAATAGATATTGTTATCATCTTAAAGCAGAACAATTTGCAATTGTCTAGAAATCTTTTTTTGTTTTTATTGCTTAAAGCGTTCATGATGAGGTATTCTGATATCATCGTGTTTTTTTTTTTTTAAATTAGATCTTCAAAACAGCCAATTACTCAATTATTTTTTACACCAGGTTTGGTGCCAGTTAAAATCGCGAAAAATAAACAGCAAAAATAAAAAACGCGAAATGTTTGAACAGTGAAAACAATAACAGCGAAAATAAAAATTATATTCGATATATTTTTCCTAAAATTTAAATTATCATTGCTGCAGTATTATAAGATAAAATTCAAATTAGTAAAAATTAAATATAAAAACCTTATCGTCGCGATACTTACAGGACATCACAACACTAAAAACAAGTTTGCTTAGATTTAAAGTGTGTGTCGTTATCTAAGAAATATGGTGTTGGTCTACACTTTAAACACTATTTATTCAATGCGATTCAGGCTTTTGAAAATATGCATGTGACGTCATAGAGCCGAAGTCAGAACGTTTCGTTTTACGTCATTACGTGTAAAAGGGTATAGATTAATACAACGATTTAGTTAAAGATAATATTTTTTTTATTTAACCTCAAGTATTTTTTTGTGTTTATGACACTGATGGGCTTATAATTTTTATATACTTTCTAGTTTTTTCATCGTAAATAAACCTATTTTAGTGAATTTCATAAAATGTACAAAACGCGGCAATACGAAGCGAATCACGAACTCGATCATTTTTCTTAATATTAAAATGTATAATATATTAATATGTATACAATAACAAGATATATTCAATTTTAAATTACACCATCGTCTTAAGCACATAAATATATGTACTTAGTATTATAAAAAAAAATTCTGATATACTATCGTAAGTTATAAAATTATTGGGTAAATCAAACTACTTTTACAGGTAAAAACATAGACAGCTGCTCACTCGTCGGCTCTATGACGTCACGCGGCTATTCATCAACTCTCATTATCTCGTTAAATAATCATTTTTTGAACTTGGTTCGGAATGTTTTTCATTATTTTAACTACAATAATACACCGATAAACTAAAAATTAAAAAACAAAAAATGTAGTGTTGTGATGTCATTCAAGGCGCGCTTTCAAGCGGTGCGTCCAAACTTGCAGGTTGCAATTTTTAGTGGATAATATCAGAGGCGGCATTTTGACCATAGATATGACATATTGTAATATCGCACTTGGTGGGGAAATACCTAAAATCGGCCCTAAGCATAGACATTCTACTCGTGTGTGTAGTGTTTTTACTTGGCGAACTCTTAAATATTATTCAATATCAACAAAACTATAGATAATGAAAGCAGATTAGTAGCCCAACGTGATTGTAGGTATACACTATTATACTTGAGGTAGATTGCACGAGTAAACAATATTTAGTACATTCAGAAATATTAGAGAAAAACAAATTATTTGACTATTTACATGTCAAGTCTATAGTTATTATTGGTACTCGGTGTTTCACACGTCAGCTTTTTGATGTCTAACTATGACGGCACTCCCTGTAGAGGTTAATAGCTGCTAACGTTTAAAAACATTAAATGGTCAAGTGGTTCATATAACGTGCACTGTCTTCGTAAAGTAGCAGAGGAAGTGTGAAGGAAATTTAGTACTGTCGGAAAAGTAACCTTTATAATTGCAAAAAAAACATTACAAAACCACTGAAACGTGTTCAAATTTGTAAAAATAAAGCACTTATTTTAAATTTGTTAACTGGACCTGTTGGCTGTTGTAATAACACGTAGTCGGGGTATTTGAATACACACCTCAATTGTTATTGTGAAAATCTCACAAATAATAATAACAAATATTGAAAAACTAGAATATTTCAACATTTTTAGAGCATATTTAAGAGCTTCGAATCATAAGCACTGTTTGTATAACTAATGAACAACCTATACTATACTCGTTCAAAAATACATTTTTATATTAAGTACCTAAATTGAAATTTCTGGGAAATATTTTGGTTTGGAATATGAAATGAAAAATATTAGCTGTCGTTCTTAGAAGTAAAAACTTAAGAAATGATCCCGATATAAAAGTAGTTATGTTTAGTCACGTCTTCAAATTAGGTTTAAAAAAATATTTGGAAAAACGTTAATATTACTCAACGTACAATATATTATAATATTATGCATGGAAAGTCTTATGTCTATAAAAAAAAAAAGACACGGAATAAAAATGGTCTTGACGAACGCAATTAATTATCATATAATACGAGTACTTAATAGCTGGTTGTTTAAAATCATTCAAACGAAATTAATTTTATATAGAGATCTTGGGAATGCAATTAATTTGCAGCGGCTCTGCGGTTCTATATAATGGTACCTCTAATAACTGATTTAGATGGATCTTTACACAAATTGTTTGTAATAACTTATAACGAAATCGGAAATTCGAATGATATGAAGGTACATGATAATTTATTATTTTTAACATTTTACCTTTAAATTCATTACATTTAAAAGTCAATAATAAATAATTTTATCTTGTGGTCGTCTAAGAATACATTTTTTTTTATACTATACAACTCAAGTAATAAATTTGTAGATAAATCTGAATATAAATATTTTTATCTAATTTATATAATATAAATATAATGATTTATATTTATGAATATTAAATTAGTTTTATACATTTTATAATAATATGGCGTTTTTCATTGTTTCATTTTTTTATTTCCCCGAGTTCTTAATGAATCATAGAAAAATGTAATAATATGTCGAAAGCCATAAATGATTTATAACATCGATTTAAAAAAATATAATGACTTATTATACATTGATGACTTTGACTTTGTTAAGTTAACAATAACAATAACTTATTGATAAATTAAATCCTTATATGGCTATACTTTATATGGTGGAAAAATATGCAACTAAGTTTAATAGTGAAAAATAAATAGGTTTACCAGTGCAAAGACTTAAATAGAAAAGGCTCCTGCTTTGAATTACATGTACTTCACCTTTTACATTTAGGTATACATTTCTTGTATCACAAAATCATTAACTGTATAAAAAAAAAAGTTTTGATTTCATGAATTTAAAATTCGATTTCACATAGCTGTGATGAGTTTTTGATTCAAATCGTTGGCATGCAGTTTTGAATTGAGAGTTATGTAAATTAAAGTTCAAAAATGATTAAACGTGAATGTTTCCTGCATTTTACAATAAACTTTGTTTAAATATTGATATTTGTGAGAAAAAAAATTAATTGAAAAAAATTCCCAAGCTTTTTTTATTTACTTTTAGTATTATATTTAAATTATTCTGGTTAGCACTAAGCTATAACTTACATTTTCCAATAAATGTATAACGAAGACTGTATTGATTTTCTTATATAGGTACTTACAATGATATGAAAACATAGAATATCATTTCAAAATTCCTTTGTAGGTACACCGTACTTGTAATATTAATGTTTGTATTTATTTAAGATAAACAACTATTGATTTAAGTGAAGCATTAAGTCTAACAACACGGATGGGAAAAAAATAAAAAATTTATCCTAATGATACATATTATAATATGGTTATATTACCTACCTACCTAGTCAATGATATGTTATGTGTTTCTATTATAAATTAACAATTAAACATAAACATCTGATGAGTATTAAAATTTAAAAGTGTTTTCTATTTAAATCAAAATGTTTGTATTAAAATAAAATATAAATAATTTGTCTTTGGAGGAATATTAAACGAAACAACAACGAAAAGCATAAAAATATATTCTACGGGGAATTCAAAAAAAAAACCTTACCTTTATTCGTTGTTTACTGGGAGGAAATAGCTAGCCTTCAGTAATTGTATACATTCAGTAAGAACAAAATCCATTTTTCACTTACCATTGACCCTAAACTAGTGCCGAAACTTAGACGGTTAAATATATTTGAATAAATTTAAAACAAAAATATGTGGTGCTACTGGTTTATTTAAAAGGTTAAAAGCGGTTTATGCGGTGGTCAAACCATTAAAAGAAAATCTTTTGACGTGTTTTTATTATACTACATTACCTTTCAGTTTTGACTGTTAATTTAATTAAATAAACAAGAATCTAGTATCGGCTTTAATCAAATCCAGGTTATATTTAATTTTTAATTTATAGAATATATTTTAGATTACCTAACAAATATTAACAATTATTCGTAGATAATTTGTTGTTAGCTACCTATAGTAGATAACAAACTAGACGGATTCACTTTGAGTCGTATATACAATACCTACATATTTGTTTTGCACTTTCAAAGCCAATTTCAAACTTTAAAAAAAAAAAAAAAATGTTTTTAATAAATATACCATTGAAACTATTGATACGATGAAAACATTGTGCGCAGAATAGTCATCACTTTTAAGAAGTGATCCAAAATTCACACGTAGAATTATTATTCATTCGACGATCAAATTATCGGATTATGATGATTGTACTAAACAACAACGAATTTAAATTTATGTGTGAAAAAATACTTAGTTAAATCTATCATCATTTTGAATTTTATCGTTTATTATACTTCAATTTCTTTTGAACTCTATAATTTGTATTATTGTAATTTTTTTAAATTACATAAATTACAAATTACATACATACCGATAACATTTATTAAGATCTTTTACATATACGCCCTTATTTGCTCATCTTGAGCTACATGGCTACACTGACATACCGAATATTGCAATATGTACAAATATATATGTTTTTAAAGGATGAATTGATAGAGTTTTAATTTGACGGTTAAAGGACAATTTATTGTATCATACTTGTAAATGTTATAATATTTTTACGTCATTCGTTTACAACTTCCTTTTAAAAAAATTCGATTTACGACTTATATTTATGGGATATGTATTTTAAGATAAGAATATATTTCACGTTTCAAAATTAATATTTATAATTTACAACGGTCTGATAGATAACCAATGGTTATCAGAGTTTATAACTTATTTTGATTTATTACACTAATATATGACTCTCTACATGACTCACGGAGTCGGTCTGCATTACATACAACCATATGTACCGATTATAGATAGGTGTATTAGATAAACACAGTAAAATGACAAGGTAAACCGTTTTCTTAAGTCATAAATTGCTGGATTACAAAAATAATATTGTCATCAATATACTAACAATGTATTCTTATCAGCTATGCACATAAAAAAATTATTTTTTAAAAAATACATGGACAAAAAATATATTTACCTACGTATTAATTTACTGTACATGTATACAATATATTAAATGACATATAGATTATAGGTAGAATAAGATAAATATTAGAAAAATGACAAAATAAACCGTTGTATTAAGTCATAAATTGCTGGATTACAAAAATAATATTGGCGTCAATTTAATAACAATGTATTCTTTTCAGCTATTCACATAAAAAAATACATGGACAAAAAATATATTTACCTACGTATAAATTTACTGTACATTTATTCATATTAAATGGCATATAGATAAAATAAGATAAATATTAAAAAAATAATAAAAAAACCACCATAAAAATAAAATTTGATAAAATTTGTAATTTCTATATAATGCCCATACTTAAACTTAATCTAGTATATCTAGTTAAATATTATATTATATAACTAGCTGACCCGTTACGCGTTGCCGCGATTTCAGAAGGAAGGAAATTCAATTAAACTCTAAAATGCAATAAACAATGTTATTTTTTATTTTTTGTTATTTTTTTAAAAAGAAAAAAAATATTTTAATTGATTTAATTTAGTGCTTGTCGATACACAATATGTTTTGTTTTACCTTCCGACACGTACACGAATGATTCAGAAGGTTTTTCGACTCATGAGATAGCCATATACAGTTGTCCATGTGAGAAGCACGGATTCTCCAAACCTAGCTTTGTAGTAATGTATTTATTATTTTTATTGTACCTACCTATTAATTTCCAACCAATAAGTGTTGCTAGATGTGCTAGATCACAAAATATATTTTGAACGTTTTACACTATAAGCTTATATTTGTATAATGACAGTCGCTTTAGTAAATGGGCCTAGCGACGACTCGAACGTTCGGAATCGTTTTTCTAATACATTGATTTATCATTGGCCATCCCATTCCAATTTGAAATAGTGTACAGCACTGCAACCCTGCATCTAACCTAACGAGTAAATCAATCTTGTCCACCGTTTTATTAATCGACTGCGTATTGTATCGCTATACATCTATAAATATACATTATAATACATTATACTTTGACTCGTTATTGTTCATATCATGTTATAATATAAATTAGACATTATTGTGTATAATAATCGGCAATATAGTTGCAGTATAAAGGTAATAGTTATTAAATGGATTGAAGTCATTATTTTATACTAAAACATACAAATATTTTGGTCATCGTTAAGATCAAACATAAAGCAAAATTAAAAAAATGGCATCTTTCAAAACGACCAAAAGTTTTGAAATTCTCACGATTTTGACTTAAAATTCGATTTTCGATTTTTTTTTTTTTTTAACTTCCACTCAATTCTGATTTTAAGATCTTAACATATCAGCATTTTTAAACATTTATCGTAATTATAATATGCAACACAGAAATAAATAAATGGAAAAGTTGTTGTGGAGTAAAATTAATGATGGCGAATTCAAAACTCATTCAAAAGTCTAATCGGATAAACAGACTAATCGGTATGACAGATCAATAATAATTACACGGTTTTGGTGGGGAAAAATATACAGTGACACGCTGTGCACGTGTGTGCTGAAGTGTCTGATAATGGCTATCGATAATAGCGCACGCAATCTTACGACTCGATCGTACGCATCACGTACTCGTCGCATATTAAATGCTCCTTAAAACCGGACCGTTAGCCCTTAATATACATTATACTGGTAGAATCCATTCGCTATATAATAGGTCGCGGGAAACAGTCTGACTTTATATTATGTGTGCCTACGTGTATTGACTTTTGTCCCTAAAAAAAACAAATCTCGCACGATTGATTGTGATTTTTCCACACGTATATTATATACTTTAAAACGTACCCATCGCGCTCGGCGTGCAATAACACGACAGAACTCTATTTCGTGTAACATATATATATATATATATACGATTATTATGGCTACGATACGTACGTGTATATTACCACAGCGATTTTCAATCAAAATATATAGCGCGCGATACGGACACTGTTTTTGTTTTCACCGAGATGAATATTGTTTTGAAGGAATATTCCCTATATTTGCATCTATATTGGCTGTGCACGTCCGAAACGCAGTGCAAATAGAGCAGTCTGTGCGGTGCGTGTTGTTAACACCGGCATCAGTTGGTCAAAAACGTTAAATCAAAAGATAGTTCATCAAAAACAGTACAGTGTTCGTCGATAACACTTTTTGTCAAAGTAGTATTATACTCGGTCATCAAAAATAATTTGGAAAAAAGATTTTATTTATTGCCCTGCTAGATCATTAAATATTATACTAAATCAAGTTGTCGTAAAAATTAATATTTCTTTAAATTGAAATTGTTTTTAAACTGCGTGCCACTGATATAAGGTATTTCAAAATAAAATATAAATGTTAGTAAATCATTATAACAATACCATTCAAAACAGCAGTTAGGTCAAAATATACAGCAATGACGTGTATCGATATATTATTATCTACCATTCTACCATACCTGCAGTTCACCAATAATTGGAAGATAAGGGAACAGTTTCGTGTTATTACCAGATTCTGTTGAATGCTATTCTATATCAAACGCGGAGTTTCATAACAAACCAAAAATAAGTGTTATTTGTTCAACTGTATTTTTGATGAATTATGGATTCGATACCTTTTTACGAATTGCCTTTTTTGACGAATATAATACAGAGAGTCGCTTTTAACGAACTTGTCGGATACCTCGTTATCGTCGTGTATTATATAATATTGTATAATATACAGCTCAGTGCTCACGTGGTCTGCGACTACAGCACGGTCCACCCACCCTCGTAAAATATACTATTAACAGTTTTCTCTTTAATTAATATTATATCGTTTGAGTGTGTGTTACGCGTATATATAATATTATGTTATGTAATAATATACGGCTGTTTGTATCCTCTCGCCACTCGTCCGTTTTAAAACGTCATCAGACCGGCGTGGTGTATACGGGAAACGACGATTTCGAGGAGCAGGTTTCGTAATAAGACTGTATGGTGAACACTATATTATAGACGATCGCGGTCCCGTGATTAAAAAAAAAAAAAAAAAAGACGGAGAGGAAAGAAAATACGATCGGCAGCAATTTTCATTTCGTTCATAATTTCGCTACAATAGATGAAATGGCTGTTGTAAGGATTTACGGCTTAAACGTCGACTCGTACACGCATCAATATATACGACATTACGAGTCTCGCGAGTCGCGACAAAAACCGCAGTCGTTACGACTTTAATTCGCGGTGACGGATTTAATAAAGTGTAATTATGTCGGCGGCCTGCGCCTGTCCGCCCGACCGTGATCCGACGACGTAACGGTGCTTTTCGTCCACACTTTATAATATTATTGTTCTCCTATATATACGGACACTCACTTTGCTTGTCGTATCGAAATCCCCTCAATAAAGGTTTTCGGTAATAATTGAAGATTACATTTTATATCCTGCGTGTTTATATAATATACCGGGTGATATTTACTCGAGTTTACTACCAGGTTTTACGGTGCGTTGGAAATATTCAAATTTTTTTTTACTCACATCCCGATAGTAACACTATACCATTACTGATATTGTGTTATTAATTTACTATACATGATATGTTATTAATTCGTTCTCAGATTACCACCGCGTGTAGTCGATACGTGCATTATACCTTTATGTCAAAATATTCAAAACCAGCTATGCGCATATACTTGACATGATAAAGTCCAAAAATTAATACCGTCTCGTCGAATATAAGAGTCGCGTGGTGTGCAAAACAACATTATTACGATCACAAACAGACGTTAAAACTATATTATGTATTTTTATTTCGTAAAAATAAACAACCCCGAAGAAACAACGGACATTTGCTAAAAGACTCGGAGCAGTCTTCTCGGAAATGAAAAAGAGCCACCCTGTTACGTGTCATCATGTGTGCGTGCGCTTGTGTGTATGTGTTTTGATCGGCTCGTCCTATATATGCGACCTTTAAATTGGTTGTCCGGCGGCGATTAAGCGTGAATTTCACCGGAAACGCATATTGCAGCAGCGTCGTCAGAGTCGATGACCATCACGCACAACTACGGTACACACGTGCGGACGAACGGGGTGCAAAAAATAACGTCGTCGTCGTTGCGGGGTGGGTGGTGGGTATAGCGAGGTGGCCGCCGGCTGTGCATCGTACAGTAATACGACTAACGAGAACATATATACGACATTTATACGGAGTGATCCATTTAAAGTAATGGACCCAGACAGGACTATAGAAAACCAAACTAAAACGTAAGCTCGACTATTACCGACGCAGACGGGACAATCTAAATTGTTATTTTAGAACAAAACAAAAACCACTGCAGACCCTGCTCGTGGACCCGCCATAAGGCAATTATTATTTCAGAAAACACCAACGTTTTTGAAAATATTTCTTTGACATATTATAACTTTAAGTCATTACAAAGCAGTATTACTGGAAAAAAAATTATATTTTTGCTTTTTTCTGAGTTTTCTACGCTTTTGAATGAAAACATTCATTTCATTATCCTAAACAAAATATTATTCGGAATATTTTGATCTTTAAAAACCAATTTTTGGATAAGTAGTTTACTAGTTCGAAGTGTTTAAAGTTTAGATGAGTTTAGTGGTGTACCGACGTTTTGCGAAGTACCTCTCTGCTTATCTATACTTTAAATACTTGCAACTAACAAACTATAAGTACTCGTCGAAAATTCTTATTGTCATTAACATTTCTATGCATCAAAGAACTGCAAAAAATATTCTGTTTTGGAATAAGCAGATTGTCATTCAAAAGGTAAAAAACATAAAAATAAATGATGACAATAAAAAACATAAATTTTTTGGAAAAATTTTGATTTATTTTAACGATTAATTTTGATTAGTTTTGACAATTATTAAGTATGGAAAAACAAAATATTTTCAAAAACGTTAATAGTTTTTTTGAAATAACGAGCGTCTTGCGTTAACTGGATCACCCAGTGTATAAAGTGCGTGCGTATAAATCGCACGTATTCACACACGTACAATACACGCTTCGCGCGCCGCACACGTACACGGGGCCAGCACTCCAACGGTGGGTGCGATTGTGCGCCGGCGCCCGCGTCCCCCGGTCCAAACGATTTACGTCGCCCGGCGCTACGGCGGCGACGACCCACATAACGGTTCGGAGGTGGCGGAGTTGCCGGCGGCGGCGGCGTTTTCCCCCTATAAAAGCCACGCGAGTGCAGCACGTACGGCGGTAAGCGCATAGCAGTCGCATTCAGTCGTTCTATCGACACGCACCGCCACGGCATTGCACACGAGCTTCGTCGTAACGGTATTACGGTACAATATCAGTACGACATCGTATACCGGTAACGGCACACAATAATACATTGCGATATCTCCACAATTTACCACTATTTCACACGCCAGCACATAATATAATATTTCCACCGGACACAACACCGTCGCCGGACTTGCTCCACTCAAAAATAAACCGTCAACCAGTCGCACGTGGTGAGCATGGCTAAGACGGACGACGGCGCCAACTGCACAACCGCGGCCACTGCCGAGACTTTTGGCCACCGCGGAGACTCGGACAACGGACTACGGCTTCTCGATAAGGTAGTGAACGCGGACGGCCGCGGTCGTGGCCGCAGCGGCTCGTCCAGCAGCGGTGGTGGAGGTGGCGGCGGAGCCGGAGGCGGTGGCAGACGCAAGGGCAGTCAGCGGCGGAACGAATCTGTGGCCGGCGACCGCCGTCGCAGCCGCCAGCCGGACGGAGCGGCCAGTTGAGGGTACGAGAGACAGCAGCAGCAGCAGCCGCCGCCGCTGCCGCCGCCGAGACAGACCGGCAATCGCGGCGACTGCAGCAGCAGCAGCAGCAGCAGCAGGAGCACCGGCTCCGTCACCGGCACCAGCACCGGCACCGGCAGCACGTGCACCACGGGACCGGCGGTGGTGTTCAAGTCGGCCCTGGCCAAGTATCCGCACATGTCGCTGTCGTTGTCGCCGCCGTTCAACCGGCGCCGGAACCTGCCTTCGTACAGGGGACGTTGTAGCCTGTGAGTATGCTCAATATAGTATTATGTTAATTATTATGCGATTTATAAGATAGACCTTTTTTTATCATTATAAGGTCTATGAATATATAATTTATAAAAATAGTAATTATTTACGATCAAATCGGTTTAAGTTTCGCGACGTCTCTCTCCGGCGGGACGAGTTTTCCGTTTTTGTAAACGCGAGTCCGCGGAAACTTCCCAGCACGCGTATAACGTTATACCATACAATATGATATTACAATTAGCAAGGCCCCCTCGTTTAGACATCGGAGGATAGAGAGCAAAGAACGAAACGATCACGAAATAATATTCTACTGTTTGCCCCTATAAGTCACGGATTTTTGTATCAACGTCTGTCCTATTGTGATGTACAATATTTACTTACTGGATACGGTCTTCCTATTTATCTACTTCGAGCAAACTGTTGAACCGCCGAGCAAACATCGCACTGCTCCGTATACGTATATTCTCGTATACAGTGCGTTATTATTATGATCGCGACTCGCGTGTGGGGCCGTTAAAGTCATTAAATTACAATATTATTACCGTTATTTACACGCAACAATATAAAATAATAAAGCGATTTTATGTTATTTAATTCTCTCACGTCTGCCTCTGGTCGCGTATGGTTAAGATATTTCAAACGATATTAATTTCTCTACCTCGGCGGTCATACGTAAATCGGTACATAATGATACTACAACCAGACCAACTTTTCGTAACGGCCGTATAATGGCGTATTCGACTAATATTAAAATAATACGATCGTTCGTTATTATTATAATATATTGCCCCATCGTTATCGTTGTCGGAAACCGCGGCCACCACACACACGTCCACGTCATCGCGAGCGGCTCGGCTGTCCCTCTGATAACAGAAATCGATATATTATTATACACGCCGCGCCGCACGAGCCGAGAATAATTCGTAAACAACGGACTTTAACGGACGCTTTTATTGGGTTCCGCAGTATTATTATTGTAACGTACGGCTCGCGTATATTATTATTATGCACATTATCGATTTCCGAAAATTGTTTTTCCCTCGTGCCGTCAGCGTGTCTGGTGCAGCAGCGCAGATGGTCTCGTGCGTTATAATAATATTATCCGTTATAATATACTAACTCAGAAACTAATCGTTGGAATTTCGATTTAGATACCATCGACGTTTTCGAGATAAACATCCGCAAGATGATTAGGATGAGAGGGTTCTCGTTTGAAATCATAGTCTTAATACGGTTAACAAATTCTAAAAATCAGAATTTGAATAAAATATGTACTCTTTAAGGGGAAAACTAGGGTGAGCGTGGTTAAAAAAAACCCGGGATGGTTGTTTTTTTTTTCATGGGGAATTGTTGTTTTTTCAAAACTATTGCTATAATATTACGGCCTATTCATTCGATTTTATTTTCAAGTACTAAACAGTTATTTTGTTTACATTTATTATTACGAGTGTGTTTAACTGTAGGTAGTTATTTTCTAGTAGGTACGCTTTTATCGTTCATTCTCGCGTGTAAACACCGAAGTGGGTAAATCGCATTTACGGGTGTAAAAAAATTGAAACTCATAATATAATATGCAATATTGAGAAATGTGGTTATCTTTCATCTACAATTATCTGGATAAAACTTCCCAGATGAATAATTGTCAGTTATTTTATCTCGATGATAATAAATAGTTATTATTATCTGGTTTACAACTGCGCAGTGATGCTCGGCCACGTAATTATTGTCACCTCGGTATACCCGGTCGTACGTGCAGGTGAAAGAATTTCGTGTCTACTTTTAGTGTCAAGTGATGCAGTACCGCCGTTGTACCGGCATCGCCGATCGAATTTTACCGCGTGGACCCTTTGAGAGTGCAGCGACGATACCACGGTATATATATTATTATTATTATATTGCGGTTATACGCAAAGGTCACGACGAGTTTCAATAATACCGCCAATACCAGAGTATCATCGATATAGTATTTGCGTAAGTCGTGTACTCGAGTAATGTGTAGAGTTCCGTCGAATGCAGTACTCGAATTGGGAAATTGAAAGAAGGGGAACTCAAGTAGAAATTGAATAAAAAGCGTTCCAACTGAACATTAATTTAACACTAACCCGTGGGGGTCTTCGTCCCCCACACCCACTTAATTTCTAACACCATATTTTAAATTAAATGATTCCTAATATTTATTACTTTGAACTATGTGTTAACAACATTTAACACTTTTCATCATTTCAAACTTTCATTTTTTTCCCCCAATTGTATTAAACAGAAAAAATCATTATTATAGTTTCTATTCAATTTAAAAACGTATAAGTACATAACAAAATTAATGAATATAATACATTTTTAACAGTAAATTAATAGTAGTAACTTCAAAACAGTAGGTATATGTTAACAATTACATGTTAACAACAAAAACCTTTATTAAAAATGTATAATTTTATAAATATTTATTATCATTTATAACAGCATGCAATTTTTATATTTTCAACAAATAACTTTGATAATTTTATCCAAAATAGTCATAACTGGTAAATAGATTATGTTAAAACCAGCTTTAAATTAAATTTGTTATCAATCTATTAACATTTTTAATTTTCGATAAAAAAAAAAAACAAGATTTTTCAGTTAGGAAATTAGTAAGTACCTTTTAATATTTTATAAAATTGAATAAATACAAAAAAAAAAATATTTTATTTTCATTGAATATTTTAATACCAAGTAACCATGCGTTATTATTTTAGGACAATTTAGTACGGGAACGCTAATTAAAATCAAAAGCTAGTTTAGGAACTGAGTTCTCATGCGTCCCATCGCCCAATTCGAGCACTGGTCGAAGGTGTATATTAGAATATATTATATTGTGTCATCAAATGTCTAAACTGATGAAAATTGAAACTGCACCAAAACGCTGATAAATATTTCTTCTAAAAGCCTAATCTATATTATATTACTTTGCTGATGGATATTTTTAATAAATCCAATCTAAAAACTTGAGGTGAACAATGAACACGATTCGCGTGTTTATTATAATAATACATTTGGAAACGGATAAATCACAATTTTTTGAAACGAATTGATACACATTATATGATGCAGTCTTCGGACAAAAGCTATATAATGTAGAAAAGGTATAAAAATAATAATAGTCTTTCAATAAGCTTTCAAAGTTGATTGAAAAATTCTAAGTTTTTAAAACGATAACAGTAGTTCTTTTTGGCCGTAATAATTTTTTTTTTATTATTATGGTGTCAAAATATATCATAGTCGTCCATCACTCACTATAATGAAACTTACGAATACTTATATTTGAACTCTTGCCTTTTATTTTTGATCAAGTACACAGACATAAAAGGGGGTCATTAATTGGTCCGTCGAAATTAATTTTGTTCAGTTATAATTTATACAATATTACGAGACATTCAAGAAATATATTTTTATCAGTTATGAATTTTGATGACTGCGTTACAATTCAATCATGTTTTAATAATAATTTATTCACACAGATATTGTTAATATTCCAAAAGGTTCATTTACTGTATTTGATCATAATTATACATGGTTATACATTGTACCTAATGGCTAGAACGACAGACTATTTAATATGAATTTTCCCCGGTAATAAATAACACGTGCTTTTATATTTTAATCAATATTTCCGTCGTACAGCTCTATAATAATTAAAAATAATTTCAGGCCTTTGACTGTATTAAAAGCCCCATTGAGTTATTGACAAGCATGGTTAAAAGATATTTATTTCTTTACAAAATGTTTTAAATTTTGAAATTGTTAGGTGCCTTTTTATTGTGTCGTGGTTTTTCTTAGCACAAAATAGAGATAAACTATAATCCATTACATGCCATTTAATACGCCACATTTTTTCCTGAAGATATTTATTACTGTCAAATTTAAAACTTAGTTTTCCAAAACAAATGACTTTCCAAGATTTAGTTGAACACATCTTAAAAAACGATCTATCAATGTTTTCTACCGTTATTATTACAAGTCGTATTATATTTAATATTTATGACAATTCTGTATTCCTATCATCTCAAAGCCGATTGTTTAAGCTTACCTATGTTGAAAATACTAAATACCTACGCAAAGCACTAACACAACTTCACAGGATCAAAT
This sequence comes from Neotoxoptera formosana, assembly GCA_022818045.1. NCBI lineage: Eukaryota > Metazoa > Arthropoda > Insecta > Hemiptera > Aphididae > Neotoxoptera > Neotoxoptera formosana. The sequence continues at coordinate 56,775,759 of CM040630.1, read as the reverse complement.
ATAAACTAACAAACATTGCTATTTCATTTATTGAATAACCCCATGACCCATACCTACATCAAGAATATGTATTGATAGTAACATATAGTGATCACTGATTTGTGACAACTTCATTAACTTAAAAGTAGAAACAAAAAAATATGGCATTAAAAATATATTTTTAAATATAGAGTCTACTATTCAATTTTTAATCATCTATTCTGCATTTTAAGCTTATTTATACATATTAGAATTGTTTTACAGTTAAACAGTTGTTTTTATTATTTATTTTATATTTATACAATTATATAAATGAATAGAACCTATAACATCCGCTCTTTAAAATTATAATAAATAAAAATATTATAGTTAGCCCGAATGCGTATACCTACAATATTATTTTTTATTCCATTATTGTACGAATTTTAACAAACTTTGAATTTAATCTTTTTTATATAAAATGCAAAAAAAGGTCCTCAATTTCAATTTCTTACACTAACCTCAATTTCTTAGACACCGCAGTTTCAATCGTAACCTGCTAAAATGAATGTAACGTATTATTAAATAATATCAACTGGACAACAGTAAAATTCGACAGAGACTTAAGAAGTATCACGTTGAAATCAAATTATTATAATAAATCAAATTATTAGTTAGGTATATTTAATTTTATAGTTTAAGTTATATGTCAACAATCCCAAAAACTTGACTCGTGATTATCTTATTTAAATCGAACTTTTACAAATTGTACAAGAACTAATTAGCACTAAAGGATAGTGTATCCATTACACATGTAACCTATTTATAATTTAATCTACACCTAGAGAAATAGAATTAAGTTTAATATAATAAACAGTTTTATAATTAAGTTTTATAATCTTACTTTATAATGATTTCATTCACAAATGTAATTTAAAGTATTAACTACTCGAAAACTTTTCAAATGTTCGTCAAATTAAGAAACGTGAGAAATAAATCGTTAAAATTGCTATGGTGAAAATTGACGTCATATTAACCATATAATCGAGAAAACTCTAATTTAACTTTTAATTTATACAATATAATATATTATTTGAATGGTTTATTTTAATTAAACTTCATGAGATCAAGCAATCTTTTATGACAATAAAATTGTTCCAATAAAGTATATATTTTTTTATTAAATAATCTTAACAATATTAAAATTAATTACTTCGTAATTTCCCATGCGTAAATACTAATTACGAGACTAAATATATATAGTAAAACTTAATACATGCAAAAATAATTATATTTTATTATATTTAATTAATGTTATGATGTATATTAGGTATTTGAGTAGACTGGATTTGGAGAAGGTATGCAGACATACAGTATACCATATACTTCAAGTTTTTACTTTTAAATGAATTTGAATATCTAACTTTTAAGTTAATATATATTACTATAACGGAGGAGCATAATTTCTTACTTTCGTAATTACTATTTGTATCACAATAGTATCACACTGCACTTTTATAATAGAACGTATTAAAAAGTTACAGCGCTTAAGGGACGTTCTTTATTATGTGGTTTATTTATAATTTTATTTTGTCATAAAAAATATGTGCTATATTATAAATTGTGAGTTAATGTTATTTTTTTATTTTGTTCTATAGGTACTTACTAAATAACTTCACTACTGCGTATTCATTTAAAATAATAATAAAATAAAAAAACCCCCCATTGAGCAGAAATCATTTATAAAACGTTTTAGAAACCAGGGCTACATTATAAATCTAATCACAAATTTAAAAATATTTTTCAAATTCAGTACCTAGGTACCTACCTATAATAATATAGTCAATTTTAAACATTATTTTTTTTGTTTCTATAAAAATAATCAATTATTTGAAACAATTTAAAACCAATGCTTACTCGTTTAGTTTCTGAGTGAATTTTTAAATTGGTTCATTATGTATACATAATACGTATAATATCATATTATCATATGTATAATATATATTATATATATATTATGCTACACAATTATTGCCCAAATGAGTTGTAATTAGTCGGGTCAAAAAAGGAAAAAGTGCAAACCGTGCTGTTTTTTTTGTTATCTTTTTGTTGATATCTATAAACAATAGCTGACGAAATATAAGTAGAAAATAGCAAAGGGACTTAACAAACAAATTATTTATTGTTATAAAGGAGCTCAAGTGATGACTTGACGAAAAAACATAAATATTTGTATAAGAATTGTGTGATAGAGTGCGCCTATTATAATGTTTTGTCGACATAAATATTATATAACCTTAACGTTTTGACGGATTGTATTATAGTTGTAAGATTGTAGTAGAGGTGTAGTAAAGATTTCTGTGCGCAAATAAAAACCCAAATACCGTACACATTTTAAAAAGAAATTATTTCCAAAAATACAAATCAAAATCCCATCATTATTGGTGACGCCATCGTCAATTTTAGAGAACGCCACTGGTAATGGTCTAGACAGCTGCAGCAGTGTCGGTGTGCCTGCAGGATACGTTTAAGTGGAGCTACGTTTGAACTTAAATGCGAGCACAAATTTTTAATGTCTACCTCGTACATTTTTTAATTAATTACCACCAATATAAGTATTGAACTTTTTTTTCGAATAAAGGGCGTGCCCAGACACACTTGAAACACGTCGCGCCGTAGCTTTCACCTATACGGTGAGTGCAGAATGCAGTGTATACATAAACATATTCCCAAACCTCTTTATCCGTTATTATATTTGCCTCTTGATCATTATTATTTACATTTTACAGCGACGAACAGTGTTTTTTATTTTCACTTATCGGCAGAAGGAAATTGTGATGAGAAACAACAATGGATAGTCTCGATTGACACTTGACATCAATTTATCTGTTGTATGAAACAGTCGTCTGATGTACATAATATTACTTTTATGTGACATATACACATATCATAACATTAAATAACTATCATTGACGTACGGATTTGGGATCCCTTCATTTCATATATTAAAATATTGGCTACATCAAACAATAGTTCAGTATTTTATCAAACTGCCATTATATATCGTATCTGTTTTATAGAATATATTATGTATACATAAGTACATATTGACATATTGTACACGGTCTGACATATTATAATATATTAGTTTAGTTATTACAGACTACAGTGTTTACTAACCGTTTTGATATGGCGATTGGCGGCTCACTATAGATCCTTCTTCTGTCTGGTGACCCATAAAAAAAAATGCTAGTTGTATATAATAATATGTGATAGATACTAGTATTATAATTTATAACTATATACGACTAAACATAATGTAATCTTTTAATCTCATAAAATGCTTGTAAGTTGTGACCCATCAAAATAATTTCACAACCCCTGGACAGGTTGGAAAACACTGTAATGTTGCATAGGTAATATCGTATCGGATAGACAGTAGAGATAGGTATGAAGTTCATACCTATTTATGTGCTATTGTTCATACTATGAACAATATCACATGCATATTATAATATTTGATAAATGAAATAATTTCGATTATTAGTTGTTTAGTACTGTATTAACAATGATTCAAAAATTTGGTTCTTATGACTCAAATATTATTAAAAATAATTGATTTTATATTGAAATACTTACATTTTACTTAATATATTTTCAAACATTTAAAGAAATGAAATGTGTACCTAAAATTAAAAATTAAAAACTAAAAATAGTTTATTATACTGAGGCATGTTTTAAATAATACATTTTTAAGAGATATTCTAAAAAAGTGTGACTTACAAATTTCTGTTAAGCTATAGCATTTCAGTGGTTCTCGGAGAGACATAAGTTCCAACTATTGATGTAACTAGCTCAATATATGCTACACCACGAACTCAAAAACAGTTTCAAATACTTAGGGTAGATAAACCTCTCCTGAATGTACCTAAACATATAGTTAGAACAATAAAGTGCAGTTCTATATTTTTAAATTTTGTAAACTTCCGATATCATAGCCACCTTTGTGTGACGTGATGATACGAATTGACCGAAAACGGAAAAAGTGTACTTAACTTTCCAATCGTTCGTCTCAAAGTATGCATCGACAGGTACCCCCTATAAATAAGAAATCAATTTTATTTGCAGGCTACAGTGGGTCAATGCAGTTTAACCACATCCACATGAGACCTGTGGTACAATCACTCTTAAAATATAACACTGCAACGGACCAGTTACAGCTTAATCGCGTTGAGTAATTTCTTAGTGGAAAATGTTATCGAATTGATTTATATTAATAACTGTCGGCTTAAAAAATATTCGGCCGAATGTTCATACACCAAGATCTGATAACAAAAAATGTAATATAATACATAATTATTAATGAATAAGATAAAAAAAAATGTTCGTAAAAACGTATCAGCTAAGTATAAAAATGTAATCATTTAATAATAAAAACCTTTTTTTTAACGAACTATAAAAAAATGGTGAACGTTATCTTTTACGATTTTTTTCTTTGGGGATTTCTTCAATGGCAAAATTGGTATCACGCTGCTTTATAATTTGACAAATAAAAGTACCCCACTATCATTGGTCCATTTTCCGGGCACTTAAGTGTCTTAAATAATAATATTTTTTTAATACATTTCAATAGTGAAATATTCGCACGGCGTCATGGATAGGCAACTAAGCATCACAGCTGTCGTCAGTTCGCTTTTCCAAATCGGTTACATAAAACGACGGCGATAAATAATGTTTTGTGTTTTTGTGTATCTATAAAGTCTAACGTTGAGAGCTGATTTTGAGTGTGTAGTTATCATATTATTATGGTAAAACTCGATTTAAGTGTACCTCATGCAATTATTTTTGAATACCTATAATTAGCAAATAAAAAACATACCTATAGGTACTATAAAAGTTGATAATAATTAATTTGATAACTTTAAAAAAAGACACATTTTGATACTAAATTACTCATTTAAAATGGCTCTTCTGGCGTTTATTTAACTAGCAAATTGGAACAACTGCTTATTTATTAAATTTTTTACATACATGTAAATGTATCAGTATTGAAATCAATCAAAACAATTAAATAATATCGTTTTAGTACTTTCTAAAGCCTATAAAACAATTAACTTTTTTATTCCACGTTTGATTGAAAAAAATAATAAGTTTAGGTTTTTATGGCCACAAGATATACTACAAGATGTGGATTATTATATTTTCTATTATTGTTTGTTAGAATGTAAGCTTACGTATGACGACTACGGTGTGACGTAATTTAATGTTACACAAACAATTTTCTCATTATTGTTTATTCGAAAAACTGAGGAGATGTTAGTATACCTGTACTATATAGTCTATAAAGAGATTATGGTGTTATTTTTCCATCAAAAGACTAACGTTTCGGTCGTTGGATACCATTTGAGCGAAACTTAAAGCAGAATATTGGTAGTTTTTTGGGTGAAAACTTGTGGAAAACACTTCATAATAACATAATGGGTAATGAACCGTATTTTTTCTTCAAATTTCATAACCATTAACATTCATGAAATACACGTTGGTAGGTCTGTTGATTTCAATAAAAAAAATATAATATAAAACACGTGTGTATAAAACTGTTCGCTTTGAATTCATTTAAAACACTGCACGAGTCACGGCCAGATACGACCTACAACAGCTGGCCAGTACCTGACATCATAAATGATAAATAATTATACAACTCCCGCAAATTGTTCCGTTCTTTACTAGAACACGGTCAATAGGTAACAATTGTAAAATGCTCGGTCTCTCAATCCGATAAACGTAATTTTGTATCGCATTTTCCTTATTCAAAGATAATTGTTTTTTTTAATTAAAAAGTTTTAGTTCAACGATTTAAAAGTTGATTGGGTACCAAATGTCTATTCTATAATAAACATATTATATGATTTTAATTAGATATAAAGTTAGCCAAAGAATAGAAGGGATATATATAATATATAAAAAGAAATCGCAATGGTTAAGTTAAAATATAACTAAAAAAAACCTTCAATTTTGAAGCAAGATTAATGTGCATTTTTAAATTGTAACATTTTACATTTACATAACTTGCATACAAAAAGGCCATATTAATAGCACTGATATTGTTTACAACTTTAAGTCTGATAATATTCACTCTAATATTAAAGCTAACAACACAAGGTTGGTTCTGCTGAACGTAAATTTGCGAAGTTGTGCGTGGACCAGAAAGAAAAACAAAAAGTGCACTAACATTCTCATTTAAATTTATATTATATGCAATTTTTTATTTAAAAATTAGCCTCGTCCCCCGTATTTATTGACCAAGCATCCAATCCTAGATTAAAAGGTAACACAAGACTCCAGAAGCTTCGGTTTTTGTCTTGTACTTAAAAATTAAGAATATTCTGATATTTTATTATATAATGATTCAATAGATAAAAAAATTGTGGCACATATTGTTAACTTTCAGTCTACCTCATCGTGCAAAAATTTGTATTTTTGTACTAACGTATTAATTATAAGCAGATAAAGTATATTATATCCAACGACGATGTCAGTTGGTTGTAGTTCATCTTTGTTACATGTTTATTGTTACTAAAATCATTGAAAATTTACATTTTGAGTTTGAGGAATACCAGTTCAGCTTATGAAAATAAAATAATTGTTGATCTCAGTCCAGAAATTAATTTCGTATACCGGGACGAAGAAAGAAGAACATCAAAGAAAAAGTTCCGATATGGATAGAATAATACTTTATTGAAGGGCAGTAATAAGTTTAAAATTGAATCTCGCAACATAACCATTGATATCTTTTGTTAAGAACTGCAAAAATGAATTGAATTCGTTTCTGATTATTTTTATTCATAACATTCTTGTGAATTCCTACCACTGACACAACTAAAACATAAATTGAATGAGACATTCAACAAAGCATCCAAAATTAATGAAAATTTGTAATGAAATAGTGTAGTTTCAAGAGTTATTGACTAATGACATTACGGCAACCCATCAATAGTCATGCAATTTTAGTATACTAGATCTGTATTAAAAACATTTAATTTACGTGTTGCTCTAAAAATATACTTAACTAGTCCAAGTACAAATTGTTCAGCGTAGTAAACGTTATCAAAACTTAGACAAATATAAATAAATATACAACATCTAACAAACAAGAAAAAATGCACAACTGCACTTATGGTATTGCGGGCATCTAAAAATTATGTTTTGCAAATAATAAACAATTTGATCAAACGAAAATATATTACAGTATTGGTAAAATCATGGAAAAAGTGTAGTTGTTATAATGTAGTTTTTTTCTTCTCGAGTCATATTAAATTTACCAACTAACTATAATATTAAAACTAAAATATTCTTACTCGTCTCGAGGCTGTCGCGCGTGCATGCACTTTTATAAAATAATAGTACAGCTGACAATGCCGTTTAAGAGTGGATGGCAAAGGAAATAGTTTCTCCGGCTGATACACTGTTAAGGGATGGCAATGTTTTGAGGGCGAAACAAAACAAAAGCTCGGTAACTGTATAACTTACAAATTATAACTTATAAATTTTCGACGGACTTATTAACTATTGAAAAACATGTATAGCACAGTATTAATTTTCATAAAAATAACATTTTTGGCGTTGGCAAGTCTGCGGTGGCCGTCGGGATATAATTGTTTCCGCGGTGGTGTAAATAAATAATAATATAATATGCTGCTTGCACAGTTGTATAATATTATACCGCTCGCGCAACAGTGATATCGCGTCAGCGTGCTAGTACCTTTATCTTGGAACTTTGAAAGCACAAATTTCAATTTTTGTTCACATAATTTCCGCGTATAAATGATATACGTCATGCATAACATATTCTGCAGTATACACGATCCAGATACACAACAGTATATTTTGTATTTCCTCGTACTAGAATAGGTACTGTATAGAGGGTGTCCCAGGTCTATTTGACTAATGCAATAACTTTTACAGCAGTAACAGTGATTAGCAAGAAATAATTTTGAATTTTAACACACTTTGAAAATTGTTTAAAAATTAACGACTTAACCAAATTAAAAGTTTTAAACGCCAAAATGGTTTTTAAATACTTATTTATGAAATAGCTATCTTGGATTATTAGAAAAATATTTTAAAAAAAATTTAATTATTTATTTTTGTTGTAAAAAAATAAAATAAAATATAAGACATACAAATTATAGCGCAGAGCTCTACAAATCATTACAAAAAAAAAAAAAAAACTTAAAAATATTGAATAGAAAAAAAGTTATTGCATTAGTCAAATAGACCTGGGACACCCTGTTTATGATTATTGCATTTTATATTTACGTTTTAAAATGTTTCGTTTGTATATATATATACTACCTACCTAGTAATTATTTTAGTACTTACACTTTCGTCTTTCACTGAGATTGATTGAAAAACAAATAATTCACTTTAACACCAAAGGTTTCATTTAACACTATTTTAATCACTCAGTTTTGTTGTTTTTTTTATATGAATGGAAAACGAATACAATTAAGTGGTGCAGATTCGGAAAAGAGCAAAGGAAAAACATTAATTTGTTTGTAACGGATAGAACGCCAGAAGGGTAGTAAAGAGTGGCGTTTTAAAATCTGCCCTCAAGCGTCATATTCGTTAACACGGCACTGAGTATACAGACCCATAATATAAGTAATACGAAACTGTTCACTTTGTCTGTTTGTATTTCAAATACACGTACCTGTATACATTTTTCAGTCCACCTCCGTTAATAATCCTTAGAAGTTAGAACATCACTGATGTACCTATATATATATAACATTTACTTAGCGGGTACTAGACATTTATTTTTAATGAATAAAATATAATGCATATTTCATGTTTTGTATATCAGTAGGTATATCGTACCTATATTAGTTGATTTTAAATTAGTTTGATCAGTTAATAATTAATATTCACATAGCATATTATAATCATGAGAAAAAATGAAAGGGACTATTAGATTTATCTTCCGAAAAATAAATATCAATGGACTCTCAATAATAATTGTCGTATTTGTATAATAATAATGTAACTATAGACATTAAACACGGTAGTTCATGAAATAGTTTAAACAGTTATTTTGTGAAGATTCGGCTGTGGAACATCGGAACATTTGAATAATCCAATAAAAACATATCATACTATTATAGTATGAGTATTTCCACGTTATGAGTTGGTAATAACATTTCATAATTGTCTTTGAAAAGATCATTTTTATTAGAATAACTTTCTGCATGTGTATGCTTTAAATTAAAATATAATATAAATTTATTGACTATGATAAAAGTGTTATGTGTGTTCACTATTCAGTACTTTCAATCTCTATAACTGTATAATATTATTATAAATTAATTAAATTGAAAAATGAATATTTATAAATTCAATTTTACATATTGAAATTAATTTATTGAAAAAATCAACGATAACAAATCTTGGCACTCAGAATTACGCGAGATAGATTATTATGAATAAATCATGAAATTTAATATTACTTTATAATTTATTTCCATCAAAAACATTTGTTAAAATTAAATTATTTAGTTAACATAACATTTAAAAAATATTTGGCCATTTAGGTATAAACAATTTGGTAGTATTATAGTTGTTACTAACAGTTATAATATTCACAGAGACATAGGAAACCTTTTCACATAGAGAGGCTTTGCTCGTAGTCTGTGTTCGGAGTAAATTTATATATTGTTTTATTCAAAATTTAAATCAATATCAAAACAATACAAGGATAATAACTGGTATTACTAATATTAACACCTGTATTATTTTGATAGATATTAAATATGAACAAGTAAAAAATTTTGCGATTTCCGCATGACGGGTTTGTGCTAAGTGAACTAATTGCAGCAGCCTACTGGTGAGCAGAAAATTCTATAGTAGGTACCTAACTCATTTATAACTTATTTAAGATTTTGGTCGAGTTGGTCACTAATATTATTAACTATGAAGTCAAAACTTATAACAACAATACCATCCGGGTTTATATATTTATATTAAAATGTGTAATGCTTAGGGAATTGATATTAATTAATCTTATAAAATATATATAGATATAAAATATTATGTCAACAAGTAAGAACTGAACCTTTAGAATATTACAATTTTTTTTTTCTTTGATTATATATATTTTAATTGTATATACAAACAAATAATGTTTGACCTAAATCTTGGAGATTACACAGTAAGTAGACGATTATTTAATTAGTTTATTGAGAAGGAAATTTGTTAACTTAAGTAATTAAATTTAATAATCCGTTGTTACTTAATTAGTTTATTAATTGTTTAATTTTGAAACCCCAAATCCAAATCATTATTTTTACTACTGTAATTGAGGTTTATTCAATATAAGCACATTAATTTATATCAGCATTCAACGGTTGATTATTTTGAGTATGCTAATGATGTAATCGAGAAACAAAGAAAACCTTAAGGCTTACCTAACCTATTTTAATAACTTTGTTTTATCAATAATACATAATATATGATGCATTATTATAACATTTACCTATAATGGTTTACTAATTTAAAATGTAAGATAATTTAAGCTTATACTTTATAGAGTAACCCCTATAAATCACACTGATTTATCTTGAACTTATTACCCCGCCATCGCCATTTTGAATCACTAAATCTTCGGAAGATAAAAATGGAAAAAAAATTAAGTTAAAAGTTTTTGTCAGTATAACGTCATTGTATCTATATAATTTTGGTTTTACTCTTAGAGTTAAAATATTGAGTGTAAAGTGAAAAAGATATTTATGACTTACCTAGTATTTATTTTTTTCTTTCATAATTTAATATCAAGGTTTTTGAATTAAAAAATGTAAACAATCAATTTTTTACAAATAATTTATTATTTTAAATACAAATTTCAAAACAATGTTTGAATGCTGTAAAAATGTCGTAACATTTGTTGTGAATTAAACGAATGCGTAGTATTAGTAATTTTAGATTCTGAGCGGAACGATAAATGTATTGAGTTTACAATGATGTGTGTTTTTTTTTGTGTCCGTCAATCCCTTTTGGTGCAGTAAAAGTGCTTTGATTTTTTTTATCACCGTCTTTTCTGGTAGGATAGTGAATCTAGTTGACACGTTGGCGGGGAGGGGGTACAAAGTAAAAAGTTCCCAATAGTTCTCAAAGGCGTTGGGAAAAACAAAAAAAATTAAGGGAAAAACGGAAATTTTTACGCGAAACCAATTTCCGAGAAAAATATCTTGTTTCTGGTGTAACACAAAAAATAATAACTGTAAATAACTGTATATTGTGCATCAGCCACCGGTTTTATTTTTCAATTTGTTTTAATCCAACAATAAATAAACTCGGTTAGATTTTTAAAAAAGTTTGTATTTTAAATTTTATAAATTCAATATAATAATATCACTATACCAGTAATGTTTACAGAAAATACATTGCAAAAACTTAAAAATTACAATGAATAATAAATTATTAACATGTCCTACCATCTGCAAACACTATATTCTAACTTATTTTTCTGAAGTTTAATTTCTACAAAGTGTACGATGCGTTCAATAGTCACATTTTTTAGTATAATTTATTTTAGTATGTATTTAGGACAAAAACGAAACATTTTTTTTATTATTCAAATATTTGAGAAAACTAATTTATAGGACTTATTTTTTAATTAATTATTAATTCAGTATACATGTACTATGTACATATTCTGATATTCATAAACTTAACATTAATCTTTTTTTGTTAAATTATCAGTTCGATTAATTGATTGTTGAAATATTTTTATATTCTTAACAATATCTTAGACCTTAGTCAACTATCAGAAGAAATTATTCTTAGAATCTAGTAGGATCTTTAATATATTACAAATTATTTCCTGTATATTTAGTTCCCTTTATAAATGATATTCACGAAAACGTTTCTTTTACAACATAAAGATCAAAATATGGTGTATAACAATAACTGTTTATTTTGGTTACTATCGTAGTTCCGGGAATTCATATTTTGGTCGATTGCCGGGCGGTAGCATGACAGAAGCTATAACGGATTTCACACACTTACTAATCACACATTGACAAAGCTCAAATGTACTTGTCAAATAAATTGCCTAAATATTACTCCTTAAAACGTTCAAATCTCCAACATCCTTAAGTCCTAGATGTTAAAATATAAAATTTAAAAATAATTGTCATAATTACATGATTTTTTATGTATTTAAACTTAAAATGCTTATGAAAAAAAATTGTGACAATGTATTTTTGACATTTTTTAACTATGGTAAAAAACTTATAAGGGATCTTGCATTAAATTTTCAAGTCTTATGACCTATCATAACTGTTTTAATCAACACTTATAAAAACAAATTAAAAAAGTTAACAATTTCACACATCATGCAAAACTAGATAACACAGTCATTGCCCATCCAAAATATCTGAAATGTTTTTAACAGAAATTAATACTTTGTTAATATTATAGGAAAACGACTAAAAAATCATCTAAACTAATGTGACGGTAGACTTTTTAAAATGGATATTTCAAAAAATTGATCTTAAACAATAGTTGGGCTTAAATAGATCCTAACTGGAACCATATTTTCTGGATTTATAGTATTCTGAAATCTGAGGTATTACTTTATTTAGGCTGCAAACAATTTAATCTCTTGTGAATTTTGATGATTAATTTTTAGCTTGGAAATAATAATTTGTGGTTGAAAACTGTATGATTTTCATTAATTAAGACAAATGTTGATTGATAACTCCATAAATATATAAGCCATATGTTGTATGTTTACAGTTCTTTAGCTCCAAAAACCGACTGAAATTTAACTGTTTTAAATAACTAATGAGTATCTAAGAATATACTTATCGTAGATAGTACAGCTTTTCTACATTTATTTTTTAAATGTTTCTCGATATAGAGTTTATATCAATATTATAAAATATAATAAACGAAATCGTTGTACCAATTTTTCAATAACCAGTTTTTCAACTGTATTTAAAACTGAATATTTTATATTTCATTATTTTTTACAAATTATTGATATTTCAATTTATTTTCATTAATTATTATTATAGAATACATGGATGTTAATTAGTTTACTGTTTTTTTTTTTAAAATTAAAACACATAGGTACATGAGGTTTTTTATGATTGATTAATAACATGATTTTAATTTTGTGTTGTACTATGTTGTCTGTCATCAACTGACAAAACTGTATTATATTTTATGAATACTTATTCGACATTTATGTATACTTTACATACAATATACACAAATATTTATTAATTGTGCCTAGTATCAAGTCTCGAGAGGATGTAATATTGATATGTTGTATTAATCACTCATATTATATTGCTGTCATCCACTGTTCGATTAGTACACCAATTAGTGCTTAAAATAGATAATGCAAGTACAACTTTTAAAGTCTGAAAGTCAGTTCAATCAAACATACCAACTTTTTATAATTTTAAAAAACTAAAAGAATTTTGAGTATTAATAACATTTTGTGGAATATTAACTTCTCTGAAAAAACTTTACTAATAATTTGTACCACAAACATTTTTGACCAAATATTAAATAATAAAGTCAAGTTTAACCATCTTGTGGGGTTTTCATTATTTCTTCGTAAAAATCTTACCTTTATCTTGAATTAACAACACTTCTGTAGGTAGCAAATTCTATACCTATAATTTGTCTGGAGAGAAAATAGTTAAATTCGATGATGCACATAATTGCGTAAAGAATATAATTTACAAGAGTACACCATTAAAACTTTATATTTATAATTAAAAACTATTCTGAATTAAGTTTTAGTGCCACAGTGGAATTAGTCGTTTTACTTACTTTATGTAAAAAAGTTTTTATTCAAGTAATTTTACTTCATACAATGCAAAAATTGTAACAAAACAAACAAAATTATGGGGGCGGTAGCGAAGTTGCTCACTGTTCATTCATTTTTATCCATAGACATAAGACTAACTGAAAAAACCAATGCTTCAGCACCTCCAGTTTTTTCATTGAAATTACGCTCCTGACAATACATATTATAGTAGTATACTACACAGTATGATGTTCTTGCAGAGAAATCTAGAAAGTCCAAAGTTTATTATTGATTCGTCGGATTTTCTTAACATCATTATAGTACTCGGATTTAAACTCTCAATAATAATTTATTAATATTTACCACAGATAAGGGTTGTTTGTTTGTATTTTTGTAAAGCTGCTTCATCATTACTTTATATCAAATGAGTGCACCTCAACCAAATCGATATAAATTCAATTCAGAGATTCATAAAGCCTCTACTTTATTTCACGGATGAGTCCATTTTCTTCCAAACCAGATAAAAACTTGTTTCGTTTCCACAGTCGTTTGTTTTCGTCTTACAGACAAAATGTGATGAGCCATTTTTAATTACAAAAATCCTCCTAAAACTTACCGATCTATACTCTTTTTGTTTTTTGACTTAAATTATACAATACATTATACAATAATACATTTTTATTATAATAGGTACTTATAGAGTATCCCTAAATTAGATAATTAATAAAACCATTAAAAAATAGCAAAAGTACCTCGCATTATTAAAACTATAAAAAGTGGACAAGTGGGTACCACTCTGCTGTACATTAGGTGTCGTGTAGGTCTACATTGTTATAGATGTGTTAAATTTAAACTCAGTAATATAAAATCATTGTATACGAAAAACGATTCTGAGCTTAAGCGGCCCGCGTGTCAGTTAGTAATATTCCCTAACTAAGTATATTTTATGATATTGTTGCTACTAAAGTAATTTATTGTACTATTAATAATACAGAAAGTTAAATTATTTTTTTCCGACAATTTTGATTTTGAAAATTTTATGTGTGAATGAAACATAATTATATACTTAAAAAGTTTCGATTAACTACGAATAATATTTTTAAATTACAACAAAATAACTAAAACTGTTACTCTTAATTTAAATATCTTATAGTCGAGTGTTACTGCTGGGTAGCTACTCCCCTCACGCTTTCTCAGCCACCTTGTAATCCAGCGCATATGCTTATTGTAACCACTATTACAGATTGTATATTGTCTAATAAATGTTAAAAAAAAAAAATATATATATTTTATTATTATTTTATTATTTTTTAGATTCTTAGGGTTACAATATTAACTACTTACGAGAAACCTTGTTTTAAATTTTCAATCCTTAGCTTTACAAATTGAACATTTTATACATTTTGAAATACAAAATCATTTGCGAATTGTTTTTTTAATTACAGTTATTTGTTTTTGAGTTACAATAAAAACTAAAAAAAATCTATTTTGTCAAAAATTGGTTTTGTAAATATTAAAATGTTTTCTTAAGAAAAGTTCAAAATCTTATACATACAGTTGTTAGCAAATTTAAATAAGTATAATTAGACCAAAATCATCAAATAAAAAATTTAATTTTTTCAAAAACTGGTCGCGTACATGCACTTTATTTAAAAATCTTCATGTAAGTCTTAAAAAAGGTTTTTTTAAATTTTTTATATGAATACAATATTGACATCAGTATGTTTAACTGTGGTAAACTGCAAACTCAAGTACACAACAAGTAGATTAATTAGAACTATCACATATAAAGTGACTATAATCTTTGTTTTTTCAATTGCAATCTGAAGTAGGTACTAGAAAAAGTGATTTCAAAAAAAAATAGTTCCCTTTAAAACATATTATAGCCTATCTAAGAACATTCCCCTTTTATCCCTTTAATCGAGGATTACTTTTAAGTATGTATTCACAGTCACGTCCTAACAATACTTAGTTGCTACACGTGGTGAACAATTTTACAATCGTCCGAATTATTGTTTTAAATTATTATTGTTTATTTTGTTTATTAACATCTAAACAGCCCATTTTTACATATTACTAGTAATGAGAATAGTATGCAAAACATTGGTGGACAACAAAATAGATATTCAATAAAATAAAATATACAGGACAATGATAAATTAACTAAACAATGAATTTAACTAAATTAACAATATATTATTAAGTAAGGGGCACAGAATCAAGTTAAATATTTAAATTCGTAGAATTAGCATAATGTAATGTTATGTGTTTAGGCTAATTGTGGTCATAGAAGGTAAAGCGCTACAGGGGACATTAGAGTGGAAATGATTCTGGAGAAGTATGCAGGAACACGGAAATGTATACTGGGTAGATGTTCAGGAAAATCCCATAAACCATTTAGTAGAAAGGTAATAAAATTAAGGTTAACATCTAAACGGTGAAAAGCAAGATTGGAATTTTCAGTGTACGACGTTAAAGTGAGTGTAGTCATGACAAGGGTGATCAATTTTAACGATATGGACAATGTAGGCAAGAAATTTGGTTTGGACGCGTTTAATTTGCAGCCAAGTATGGCTTTGGCCAAGTATGAGTTGACACAACTAAACATTTTAGTAATAATCTTTATGAAACCCTTCTTCAAAAACTTTGAAATCCTACCAGTTTGAACTTACCAGTGGTATTATTAATGTAATTTTCGAAACTCGGGATAAGAATTAGGTAAATTCCAAGGTATTTAAAGAGAAAAAACGATTGAGAGAAGTATCATTAAATAATGTCAGGGGACAGAATACCTGACAAAGTTCATACCATAACATTTTTCATAATTCAGCCTTGAACCAAGACGATTAGCCCAACGAAAAGAACTAGCTCGGATAAAAATGTTTGACAGCAACCAGAAGTGTATATTTTTAACTTAATGTGAATATCGTCACCGAAAAGAAGAAGTCTAGCACAATTGACAAAGTTTCTAATGGTATTATTATAGACGAAAAGAAAGAGAATTATCATTTATCACTCACGGCAACACTGGAGTCCGGAAGGAATGTCGTTTCGAATTGAAAAAGAATCAAAGGCCCTGACGAAATGTTACTAATGAAGGATTTTATCCAGGAAAGTAGCGTTTAGCAGATTCCAACCGTTTCAGGTTCGCCGAATAGGATACCATATGTGTAATAAAATATTATAAATCTAAATGAATAAAACGCACATTTTTAAACAGTTATTTGATGTATCTGCATACAACTGTATATATATTAAGTTCTAAATTTCAAATTACTCATTGTCTTAAACTTTTTCCGGGAAATTTTACGACAAACTTTGTGTTGTTTGTTGAGAAATCGGAGTAACTGTAAGTAATGAGATTCGTATTTGTGGGTAGGTACCTCCATAAATCTCTACACTGGTTTCGGGTTATCCATTAAATGAATACTACAACACTGTGCTAATATGTATACTGAACTGTTGTGAGTGAGTGCAGTTAAATTATTCATGGATCATTCCGTTTTCTTTTTTTAATGTTACGTAAATGTAATAACAAAGAAATAAACAATAACAATATTGTAATTCGGCAGTACTCGACATAGAATAACTTCCACCCATCAGCTGCTATATATACACCTACCTAGCCACCTAGGTCATACAAATTACGAATACGGTGTTGGAATATATTATAGCGCTGAATAGACTGACATTAAATAGCAGTATTTGATTTCACTGTTTGGAAATAACGCGTTCGTGAACGTGCGTTCGTTGCGTTCACGTTCATATTTATAGCGAACGACACGTATAAACGTCACTCATTTCGAATTGCGGAACAAAAAAATCCCGGGGGAAAAAATTCCCGGAAAAAATACCCCGACGAAGAACCCCGGAAAAAAATTACCAGACTACATGACAATTATTGAATAAATATTTTTTAAACGCTTACAACATAATTACCTAATATTTAATTTCAAATAATTGTAAAAAAAAATTAAAAATCAAATATTAAATAATCATTTTGTTGATAAAACAAAGCTATGATAAATAATAATTATTGAATACAATAATTTAAGTTTTAACTTACTTTTATATTATTCGTTTATAATTTTGTTACTGACATAGGTAGTTTGAAGTTCTTAAACTATTACCAAAATATTAAGAAACGTAATATTTTATTTCGGATATTTTTTTCCGGGGTTCTTCGTCGAGGGTTTTTTCCCTAAGATTTTTATTCCGTTTACCCTCATTTCTAATACGTCGAGTGTGAACGTGAACAAAGTTCATATTTTTCGAGAACTTAAACTTTTGCAGGCCAAATTAAATCAATTTAAATTTTTTTTTTATCTAGTGAATTGTATTCATGAATTGTACCCACATGGCTCTAATAACAAATTAAAAATGTGTATATCTGTAATATATATTTGTAGACAGTAATTCATTTTTAAATAAATAATTAAATAAACGACCCAATTAAAGCAAACGTGGACGTTTTCCTTTGAAAAAATAATGAATGTGAACGTGAATAAATTCATTTGCAACTTTCCAAACACCGCGTGTAGGTACCTATTTATTAAACACATTCTCGTATTCTACACATCCGTGTTCAGTGTCCGTTTCGCGAAGTCCAATACTTGGGTTTTAGAAATCGAGTTTCAGTTAAAACGCCAGTATCCATTCAAATTCAAACACGAAGACGAATGTATAATTTAATATTCTAATGGTTTAAAAAAATTGTTTATCTTGTAAGCTAATCTTGTTAACTAATTGTTTGTCTCATTATTATCATCAACCGGAATTGTACCCCACGGAAGAGGAAATGTATATAATCGGGAGTTCAAGACCCAATATACGTATTATAATGTGGGTGGTCGTGGTACCTACATTATATTAATATTATACAGTATTCGCGGACGATGACGCATAATTAAATCGAATACACCGTCTAGAGATTTAATCGAAAACCGGTGGTCAATTAATTTAATCAAAAACCTATGGTCAATTAATTGTAGAATATATATTATTACATAGGTACCAAAAGCTATACCGCGTTCAATCCATTGTTTACAAAAGTCACGTCATCGCCGCCGCCGGTTCGCGTTTTCGAGCTGCTTTTGTTTCGGCGTCTCGTTTCGTTTCGTCGGCGCGACGCTCGACGGCGTCTCGTTTTGTTTATTCGAGCGGGCGGCGGCCTTTTTCCGTAATGAAAACGACTGCTGTAATAAAATTAATAACAAAAAAAAAAAAAATGTCATTCGACACGCTCCTTGGCCCCCGTGACACGCCAAACGCGTATAATAATCTCATTTCGGAAGTAAAATAATATTTACCGTCGGCGAGGCGGTGCTGTGCTCAAGCAGTCATGCCCGTATCATGCGCGTGCCGGCCCAACGTCATTATAATGTTTTCTTAATGTGTGCGCGGCCGCGGCTTTACGGGAAACTCGATGCAATGCACACACGGCACACGCTCCGGCAGGGGCAGTGGCAGGGGCGACGCGCCGTCTTAAATAGATAATAAATAACGGTCGCGCGTGTGGGCGCCGCGCCAGGCGGGAGGAGCGGCGGCGGCATTGGCGGCGGACGAGCGAGCGACGTTTGCGTCACATAATATAACAATATTATATTATTATATATTATATTGGCATAGTCGCCGCCGCCGCCGTCGCCGCCGTTGCCGGGCAAAACACGCGAGTGCCAACACACACGACTTCGACGGCGGTCGTTTTACGATCAGTCCGCGAAAAAGCGCCGTCCACGCCGTACGCGTTCACGCGCGCGACATTATAAACGGCCGACCGTCGTCGTCGCCGCCGCCGCCGCCGTAAACGCGCGACACCGGTCATCGTGGTCGGCCACCCGTCGCTGCTGCCCACGATCTCGTCGGCCACTAACAAACTATCGTCGTCATTCGTTTCGTTATTATATTATGCACTTTAATAATTGTTGTTGCGTTTAGTGGTCATACGCCAGGTGTTGTCCGTCACGCTACACCGTCGCCGCCGCCGAAAACGTGTCCGATACGCGTATACTGACGTTGCAGTGAAACCACGTGCAAATGCCTGAGAACACTGACGTTTTTCGAACGATTTTTCGTTGGGTTCGGTTCGTAGTAATTCGTTGCCGAAAATAACGTCCGATTATCTGTAGGTGTCCGTTAGGCGAGGTCTCGCCGTGTACTATAATAAACCGTACCTCGCCGTCGACCGAACTCGAAGCGCGTCATCGCTGTCGTCGCGGTCAACGACGGCGGCAGCAGCGACGTTGTCCGTGGCCATTACGGCGGCCGCTGCCGTGGCGTGGTACGCTTCCGACGGTGAGCCGCCGCTGACCGCACCGGCGGTGGCCGACACGGTGCTGATCCACGCCACCGTATGCGCGTGCCAACTGCTCGCCTTCACGGCCGTCGTGTACGCGCTGTCCGCGTGCTGCGGTGTGCACGTCGTGCGAGCGGCCATCTGCCGTGGAGGCAGGCGTACCGCGTGCCACCGCTACCCCGGCGGCCCGCTATCCGAACCCGTGGCCACTCGCGACTCCGACTCAGAGGACGGCCTGCGCCACGACGGCGGCCACCCGTCGCAGACGTGCGCCGACAATCACGTGCACTACCGGCGCAGGAAGATCAGATCCGCCGCGCCACTGTTACAGCGGTAATGATGAATGCGCCTGCAGCCTTTTTTTGGGGATAGCGGGATTCGGCCACCTGCACAATCGTCTCCACCCCTCGGGACTGTTTTCTGGATGTTTCTCCGTTAATACGCAACGATAATCGTTTTAGATTATTTTATGTGGGTTAAGTATATATAGGTGCCATATAGAACGCACCCAACGGTTTTCTTGAAATCTCAGCCCCTATGTGTGGGTACTGCCTAGTAACTACTTTGGGAACTTCGGGTTCACTGTGTAGGTACGTGCAGGTAATCCGTGGTTCTGGATCGCTTTATCACTCTTTTCCCACCAACGCGAGATTTGCACATGATGTCTACTTAACCGACACAGGCAACAACATGAAGTGATAGGTGTCCCACACAAATAAAATATTTGATTTAATAATATCGAATACCCGTAGACTATGTATGTGATTGCACATTTATAGTGGTGCGGGGGCCGAGACTCATGTCAATAATAATTTGCATACATTACACATATTTTAATGTGCATTGTACATTTGTACTGAGGGGAGTCACTCGGGTAGAGTTACCTAACGTGAAAATAATGCGCATATCTCATTGTTTTCTTTTACAGTCAGTCGGTTATTGCTTTTTTAGAATATGTGTGCATTAATATGCATCTAACTTATACATATGATTTAAAAACGATGTACCTATATAATATACACATTGTATATGATATATTTATGCGACATACATATTGTTATTATATAACTACAAATTTAATTCAAAATTATTACATTACATAATACACGCTACATGTATATTTTACAAAATCCCCTTAAAAACCACGTAGTACTAAGTAAAACTATAGGCTGTTTGGTGGTTAGAATTTTTTATAATTTTTCGTGAGCCATTACAATTTGCTACAATTTAAATTTTGTAGGCACAATTTTTTCAAGTAAAAATAATATTTTAAAAAAAACCAACAATAATGTATAAATGTTTATGACTTGAAATAAGTGTTTCCTCTCGAAGATCCTGTTTACGGTAAGTACTGATACAACGTGATATAATACTTCAGCATTTAGCTAGATCATTTTCGTGGAATTAAACTTGTTACTGGTCTATGAAATGTTTCGACGAGAATTATATCAATAAATACCCAATTGACTAATTAGCTATGCCCTCGAGCAAATATACCTAACGGCTCGTAAGATGTTACCCTATCTAAATTTTTAGGTAACTATAAAAAAAAATAGTTACCTAAAAATGTAGATAGGTAATTTAGATATATTTATTTATTATAGGTGCACTGTTGAACAGTTGAACAGTTTTTAAAAATAACTAATATAGGTATACCTAGTACATACTAATAGGTACACGATCTTAGTTGATCTGATCGTTTCAACAAAAACATTTTGTAATATATACGACGGTATTGTGAAAAATGATATACACACCACTTAGCTAATATTTTGTTGATGCGATATTGCGATGCTTGTGACTTTAAAATATGATGTACTCACGATACGATTTAATTAATAAAAACATTTTGTAATATCCGACTGTACCTATTATGAAAAATGTCATACACACCACTTAGCTAATATTATTTTGTTGATGCGATATTGCAGTGTTTGTGACTTTTAAATAAATGCATTTATGTACTATATTATACATTACATCTATAATCTATATATAATACTAATGTAATCCTATACTAAAAAAATATGATTCAGTATATACAGTTGACATCTAATACGGTACGAAAATTTCAAGCACTACAAATTTAAACTAATGAAATTTTCTGAAAAAAAATCACCATTGTCATAATTTGATAGGTTGGTGCAATGAAATTGATACACTTAAGCCGTTTGGAAGCGTATATTGTTACATATTAGCGTTTGAGTTATTATATTAACCATATCGTGTTTCGATACAATTTTAATAGTATTCGTGTGAATGCCTTATTCATATCGGTACCTACCTAATACAAGCATCTAAATGTACATAACAAACGGCCCGGAATGAATGCGAGCATTGAAATATTGGGTCACGACTTATGACACAGACTTCGCTATTCGCAGTTTTTATCATATAGTTACTACTTGGTTCAATACCATACGAATAAAAACATTTTTACTAAAATTATTAATGCACAACTTCGTGAACGCTGTCGGGCACCTGTCGTGGGTTTGATGTGAAATAATAATTATGATTTGCGTAAAATATTTATATTGTATGTACACACCTTTATCGTATTTTTCATCACCACATATAAATATTGTTTTGAGCTGAATTTGTATTTACAAACCTATATTATTAGTATACCTACATTCTACCGTAAACTCGGTGTTCATTTGAATACGAAAAGGTTATGGTGCGGCTTTTACTCGAACATTGTATTGAAACAGTCACAAAAGTCCTTGAGAATAATTGATCAAATGCTTTTAGAGCGCTGTCAATACAGTATATCATACAATATTATGTGTGCGTACTGCGTATAGTGGTAAATTAAAATAAAACTGACTTTCTTATGATTATGTTATTTTGTAGACAAATTAATCAAAACTGTATAATACGTGTAATAACTTAGTGTAATATGATGTTAATAAATTATTTGCGTCGTAGACTGTATAGTGTAATTATACTATATCAGTAGTAAAAATTACCTTGCCTAACGTCGAGTTATTGTTGTTCCAAATAAAACATTAGTATAGTATTTTAAACACAGTTATTGGCAACAACTAACTATGAATACTTAGCTTGAAACTCGCATTTTATAATAGGTCAGTTCTCGAGTGCGTGTGTCAAAATACTATTTAGTACCTATTTACATTTAAATGTGTTTAATGTGTATGATGAAAAAATTCGAAATTAAGTTTTGATCTCAAGTATTGGTTATTGTTATATTTAACCATACAGTGGATTTTTTCCAGATACCCATTGGCTATTACTCTTACTTCTTAGAGCGTTAGATATAAGCCTACTTGACTGAATTATAAATATATTAGTCGAGAGATTTATCATATAATTTAAAAACTATTTTATTAAATGTTAAAAACAATCCAGACCCAAGTCGATTTTAATATTTTATAGTTTTCGATATTTAAATATTACTAAAACTGTATGATATAATTATATAATATTGACTTGGTCTATATATTACATCACATTAGTGGCTCTACTCACCATGATAATTGTAATTTTTAAAATATCTACAATTCAATAACCGATATACATTTTCTTTGAAATTGTTTTGTCATACGTTTGAGTGTTTTTCAATAGTTTTTTGTAATTTTCTGGAAACTTGGAGTTTGTAACTTTTAAATAACTTTTGCTACTAATATTTTCCGCTCTAAAACTATATGTATACCAAGAAGTCAAAAAAACAACAAAGAATTTGCTCTGCTGTATCGAGTACTTAAGTGTACTTCTATATTAGTATAGATCACTATTTTAGTCAAATCACATCTCCTTGGGATGTGTTAAATTTTATATCATTGAATAATAAATCCTAAATCAAAAAACGATTCTCATCGAAGAAAATCGGTTAGCATAATATACTTCTAATGCATACCTATTTAATAATACATATTTTATATTGATATTTGTAATTTATTTTTCTATAAGTAATAAGTATGGTAAATCAAACTAATTTTTACCAAAAACTAATCAATTTATTAATATATTATGCATAATAAATAATTATTAATTTCATGTAATATTATGAATTTACTGCTATTAACTTACAAGTCAATACCGACGTACCGTAGAACGGTGTAAATAGGTTCGTGGTATAAATATCTTAAGATTAGTACCTATAAATATTTCGAACATTTCATTGTGTATGCTAAATAATAATACACATAGTTGCAAAAAAATTTCAAGTCCTTATGAATAATATTTTTTGATTAACAACAAAATAAACAAAATCTATTTTCATTGTTTTATATCCAGTTTTATCAACATTTAAACTTAAAATGCCTATACAAAAATAACTATGCATATGTAATTTTAAGACTTCTTAATTTTTATGAGAATAACTTGTATTATGAAATCTTGAATTACATTTTCAAGCCTTAGTTTTAGTTTTAATAAAAATACTATACATTTTAGTTTAAAAATAATCTAAATATTTTGAAAATGTAATAGTTAATATAATGTAAAATTAATTTGAAAGAATTGTAAAGAGAATGATTATTTAAGTACTTAAGTAATTTAAGTACTTTGTAAAATGCTTTAAGTTTCTACATTTAATATTTTTTGAATCAAGTACAACGTTATATAAAATTCAATTTAGGGGATGTTTTTTTTTATTTATTTATTTATTCTATTTACAAGTAATATGCATAGTATAGTAAATATTATAGAGAATCATTACAATCGGGTAAAGCATCTAACCTAAATATAGGTAGAACCTCTGTTTTTTACGCGTGAATATCCATACTGTCGTAAAAATAATGACTTCAATCGCTCATAAAAGATTAATGTGTCTTTAGTCTTTACGCTAAACTTTTTTTTTTTTAATTCCGGTTAAAAAAACTTACGAGTAACCTTACATTACATTTTCAAACTATTCTACTCAAAAATTGTGTTGTATGTCAGCTGAAAATAAATTTTAAAAAGTAGACAATTTCAAATGTTTATAAGTAACATAAAATAGCCAAAATATTTTGAAATTATACCGCAACTATAAAAAGCAAAGATAAATGTTTAATGAAAACTTTAAGTTATTACAAATTACAATTCTTCGTTTTTGAATAACAATAAACAAAAAGTCGTTTTCATCAAATCTAAAGTTGCGTAAAAATTCCTGTTTTTCCTTATTTTTTTATTTTTTTTGTTTGACATACCAAAATACCAACTAGATTTGATTTTCCACTAAAAACTTAAAACTTGAAGAACGAACATTTTTTTCAATTATAAAAAGTTTTTTCGTACACTACAGTCAACAATAAAAAATAAAACACACATTGTAAAATCAATATATTCATCGGCTCATCGCTCCGCTCAGAATCTTGAAAAACATATAACTATTATACACGAGTGTTTTGATTTGTGAATACCATAAGTAATAAGTAAAGTATTAAATAATATATTTTTTAAGTTAGAATTTTTCAATTTATTTTGTCGTTATTTATTGATGTACCTAGTACTTACCTATATATATTATACGGCGATAAATTGAGAAATAATATATTTATCGTAAATGTATGTAAATTTACCAATTTTCACGTTTATTGGACTACTATTGGAAATTAGATTGAGGTGCTTTATAAAACTTTTGGCAACCAAATCCTGCACCTTTTCTGAACAAAAATGTGTACACAAACACTAAACATTTAAAAGAAATAAGACCGTTTTTGATACACCGCTCGGTTCTGTAAATTATCATAAATGTGCTTCTCGTATCGTTTGAAAATTATAATACTTATCAGTTATCATGATTCGGCGGGTCATCGCCGTGAAAATATTTACATAGTATAAAATAATTAATAATGTGAATAATGTGAATAATATCGTCATAACCACGAATTGTCATCATTATACAGTCGGTAGTTAACATTAAGAGATTCATTTATTTTTTTTGTTTTTCAGAATTAAATACTTCTGTTTTTACAAAAAAAAGGTGATACATTTTTTCAATTTATAGAAGGGGGCGTGAGATTTTTGAAAATCTACAAAGAGGGCGTAGAATAGAAGAGGTTGTGAACCACTGATATAAGGGAAACCGAATTTTAATTAGGTATCAATAGTTTTAAGTGCTTTAAATGGGAGGGTTGTATGGCGACAGAATATCCGCAATGCTATACTGAAAACTGTTTGTTTGTGCTTTTGACGCCACTCGCATAGAATTTGATAACTATATAATATGGCGGCTATACAATATATACACACCTGCCCACCAGCTATATCGCATAGGATACCCGCCTCCTGTCAAAACTTTAAAACTTCAATACTAATTGAATACTTGATGGCAATTAATATTTCAACTATTGAACATTTTCATTAATTAACTCGATACGACTATACATAAAATTAGATGTCTTGAATTTAAGACACACATGAAGTAACGAATTTAAATTTTTTCCCATGAGTTTAGGTAAACGTAAAATATTAAACATTATATTATTAATTGTAGACCTCTAGTACTGTAATGATTATCCAAAATTGATTTCAAACTAATGGGCACAAACACCGAAATCAATAACAGACACATCATAATAAATTTCATTCAAATTTAGTGAAATTGTCAATCTATACTTTGATTTAACTACCTAATTCCCATATTGTTTAATCCCGCCAGTCAATTTCAAACTGCTAAAGCCTATATGTTTTATCTCCGTGATTCCAGTTTCTATGGTATGTATAACACTATAATATAGAAAAATTCAAATTTAAATCAGAACAAACAAGCTCATAACTGTATAAAAAATTTGTTTCTACTTTATCGATGAATTCGATTACTAAAAATGTGTGCGTGCTTTATAAAATCGAGTTTAACATAATATATTATATTAATCGTTACCATAATACATATTACATTCTATAGTTCATATTGCAAGTTGCAACAAATAAATTCTCAAACATTTTTTGCTGGATAATAATAATTGTATTCTTGTAAATAATTTTTATCAATTACAATTTACAACATAATTTAAATAGTATTTTTGTAGTCGCTTATTTAATGTCATTTCGTCTAGATTAAACGGTTTATTGTTTCAATATAGGTATGTGACATGTACACAGATTACGTATTGTTAAATGTTAGTGCCCATTAATAAGTTCGTTCATAAAATTTCACAAAATGTATGTGATATACTGATATGTACAAATAAAATATACTTACTATAGAACTACAGTCTACATTGGATTATAAATGTATAAATAAATTCTACAACGATGATGTTATTATTCACATTTGAACGTCAAATTTGCACATCAATATAATTATGTTTTATTTTTCACGTCGATACTTTATTATATAGCATTATAGCAATAAACTTCGTTGATTTTATGAATATAAAATAAATATTACAGAAAACAATAAGTAATTTAAAAAGTAATTCTCCCTGTAGACTCTATACATGCATAATAAACTCAAATCATTGAACTACATTTTTTTTTTGTTATTACATTCAAATTTAAAATCTATGTACATATAGGTTAATCGTAAATATGTAGTTTTAAATTAACTGATTCGTAAATTATATACCAATAATCAATATACCATAGACATTTAATTAAAGCCAAACGCATCCTGAAAAACATTAAAATTGAGTTTTTGCTTTAATAAACATAATCTAAAATATTATATTTTAAATTACATAATTTTTAAAACTTAAAAGTTATAATAAACAAACCTACCTATTATATTACCTATTAAAGAAATATTTAAAATTAGATGTTTAATATTTTTTAGTAAGTTTTAAAAGGTTAACAATGAGAGCCTTTTAAGAAAATTGAAAATATTTACTTTGAAATATTGAGTATAGTTTATAGATACGAATAGTCCAAGTTTATAGGTTTCTGACTTGCACTTACCTATGAAGTTCAATAACAACTCGTAAAGTCTCAAATGTAGTGTTATGTTTTATAATTTTATATTAATAGAATGAAAATATTTTTTTTACAAATCCGGGGTAGTCTGTAATTTGATTTATAAAAAGCTTTAAACCCGACTTCATTTATGAATATAGGTATACATTTTACATACCTTTACATAAATACATATCTTCTTCTTCTTTTTCTTTTTCTTTGCCTTTTGCACTCAACTATATGGGGTCGGCCACCTTTGTCCCACACTTCCATATGATTCTGCCCCCCTCACCCACCATTATTCACACCAGTTATTTTCGTGCCATTATCAATTCTGTCTAACCATATCTTCGTCGGTCTTCCTCTCCATCTATTTCCTTCGTCATTTCATTCCATAGCTATAGCTATACATAAAATATAGTATACTATCACTGTATCTGAGTCACTTTTCCTCATAACATCTGAACATATTTCCCCTTATTTCGTCTACAATTCGGTGTCAATCCTTCACTACCCCTATACATGAATAGTAAATACGTAATAATTATTTAAGTAAATTTTCAATAAAATAAAATACAAGAAAGTTTTAGACACACCTATGTGCTGATAATACATAAACATGTATATCTACAATAATAATGTATAATATACCTATAGAATTCCCTATAGTTATTTTTTATTTTTGTCTTATATTTATCAAGTTTCAACTGTAATAAACTAGTTATCAAGGACTTAGTTCAAATATGTCTTAATGGATTAGCTATAGCCAACATAAATAAAGAATGGGCCATTGGGTACCACTCTGCTGTACAGTAGGTGTCGAGTAGGTCACTTGTTCAGCGTGTTGAATTTGAATTCTAAGATTTAAAACCGTTGTATATCTATTTGTAAAAATAAAAACAATTTTGAGCTAAGATGATTTAGCCTGTATTACTAAATATATTTTATGATATTATTGCTTTAAAGTAATTTATTTTACTATTAGTAATACAGTAGGTTAATTAATTTTTACATTTGAAAATGTGTATATAATAATATGCTTTAAAAGTTTCAAATAGGTACCCACAAATAATATTTTTAAATAACAAGATACCTAACTTAAATTGTTATTCTTCGTTTAAATAAGTATCTAATTTAGTCCAAATTTAAACTTAAAATATCTATTAATAAAACTAAGTGTTTATATATTTTTTAGATTTTTCGGGTCGGTACAGTATGAATTACTTATGAGAAATATTGTTTTCATTTTTCAATCCTTAGGTATAAAAATAAAAATAATTTTAATTATTACCTATTTACCTATAGGTACCTACCTATTTAATTTTTTAAACATAATCTCGTGAGTTGTGAAAACTGTGAGTAATTAATAATTTTCACGCCCCCCTCATAGAAAAATCCTACGTGCGTCACTGTATCTATATAGGTACCTATATTATTATAATATATTATGTTACTATCTTCTTATAATATAAGAAAAAGTAAGGCACAAGATAAATTTAAAAAACCATATTTAGTTTACTTATTTAGTATATAGTTTACTAGCGAAAAAATGCATTATATACACAAAATACCAAATACCAATAAACTTGAAATATATATATTTTTTAAATCTAATAAACACACATTATGTAAATTGTATACAAGTCATATACAAGTATACAACTGTAACTAGTCGAACTGCTTTCAGGTCTGAACCACACGAATCGGAATTGTTCAAAAGCGTCGCCGACAACAACCCCGAAGACTTGTTAAAATCGTCCGACTCGGACCTGGACGAGCCGTTGGACTATAAAGAGAATTCCTATTTTCCAGTCCGCGTGGGATCCGTCATCAACGACCGTTATCACATAATAAAGAAACTAGGTTGGGGCCATTTCTCTACCGTTTGGCTCTCCTGGGACGATGTGTGAGTATAATAATAAATAATAATATTATATCACATTTTATTACACGAGCCACATATAGTGATATGGCTACAAACGATATAACACGTTAGAAGATAGCTGCATAGGAACAAATAGTGGGAGGTGCTTTTAGATGGATTAAAAATATATATATATTAAATTATTAAACATATTTCAGAAAAAATTAAAAGTATATACTAATTTAAGTAATTAAAAATATGATTGCGGAACAGTAAAAAAAATGTAATTTATTTTATACAATGAACATTGTTTGTCTACCAATTAAAATATTATCTTTACAAAATTAAATAATTGTTACGTTTATATATTATATTACTTGAATAGATAATGAATTAATGAAGTGATGAAGCGATATGAAAAACAATTTTAGAAACTGAAAAGAGAATAAAAATATTATAACTGATGAAGTTTTTAATTTCGTTTACATTGGACCAAAAGAATTTATGCTTATAAAATACTTACTAAATAGGAAATACTGTTTACTATGCCAATCTACCTAGATTTTTGCCAACCCCTCGGATGTTTTATCTAAAAAACTTTTTATATTCCAATGCTCGTAACCTACTATGTCCGAAACTTTGAGCACTTGTTCTTTTTATTGTCTAGACTGTCTTTTTTGCTTATTTATGTTTTTTTTTTATATTTTCTTCTTTGACATAGACAAGACGGGAACCACCTACAAAAACCTGATTTTATTTTCTATAATTTTTTCTTCAATATGTGTTTTTACAATAAAATGTTGCCTTTTATTACGCGTAATACCTGTTTAATTTTGTTATTTGTTTCGTCGGTCGTAGATGGCCTGCCGGCCGTAGGACAGTATAAATACTTTAAACGTTCTAATAATAATGCTGCCGTCAAATCAAACTAGTGAATCCCGGTATACCGATGGTTTCGAGCAATACTATCGTCTATCAGTGAGATCATTGATCAACACGATAACGTATGACTACAAACTAGCCAAAACTTCGATTCTCGGTCAAAATTATCGTCGTATTGTTTGTATTTTAGTAATTTATAAATTTGAAATGGGAAAAGATAATCCCCAACAAGTGCAGTATTAAAAATTTGCATAGGTATCCGAATTCATTTATAATTTAAAAAATATTTTAATTTTTATATACTTTACAGTTTACCTCTATACCAACTGTATGAGTTATACCTAACCTAACCTATAATAGTACCTTTATGTCCGTCAAGTTAGCAGCGGCAATATTAATGCTACAACTTCAAATCATACATCGATATTTTGCTACACCATTTTTAGAATTTGCTACTAGACTGTTTTTGCTGGTATTTTGCTAGGGTTAAGTGGTATGAAGTATAAGGTATCAATTAATTGTTAATAACTCACTAAATATTGGAAAAAGGTGTTTGAAAAGAATAGGGCTAATTTGGTTAGCTATGACAAAGTTAGAAAGCCATATATTAGAAAACAATATGAAAAATATGACATACTTTTCTGTGCTCTAACATAATAATATCTAAAAATCGAAATTCCTATATCCATTTCGAGGTGTTAAATGAAATTGCAGGGCTGGACAATTTTCTTTTTTCCTGAATTCCGGAAAAACTAGACCATAGCAAATTCCAAAAATAACGTTGCAAGATGTAGCAAATTCGTAGCAAAATATTGATACCCATTTCGAGGTGTTTGAAAAAAGAGCCGGCGCAACGTCAAGATAGCACTGCCACATTTGTTTCCGGCTTGTAACAAAAACAAGCTAGTAGCAAATTCTGAAAATGGTTTAGCAATATGTAGCAAATTCGTATCAAAATAATGATATATAATTTTAAGTTGTGGCATTAAGTTGACAATTTGACATTAACTTGACGCCGGACATCCTTTTTTAAGACTTCAAAATATGTCTGATTCTGTCACACGAACCTAATAGGTAGTACTATACTATAGTAGATATATATCGCTAAAAAGTAGGTACCTAACCTACCATAGGTAACCCGTCGGGACTCGGGAGTAGTTATAATATAATATTGTTGTTACTAATTTGTTATTATAATCATTATCAGTTTTGTTTGTCCTCTGTAATCTACGTACTAAAATATATTATACTTGGCGGTGTGCAGACGAGATTGCTGCAGTATACACGCATGCACTATACTGCAGTATTGTACCTGACTCTACGAATAATACGCAGAGGGTTAGTATACACACAAGACGTTACATTAGGTATATGTAAAGTTGTTTGTCAGACTTTCTATAGAATCGTCGTGGTTTATATTAAACACACAACTGCGGAATAATAATGTTTTCGTCGTATTCAGGATTTTGAAAATTACCATTCATTCGGTGCACGATTTCCGATCATTTCGGAATAATCACGTTCTTACATTTAAATAAGGAACTAGGAAAGTTACTAACTTACTTACTTACTACATGTGCCTTCATGCCATTAAATATATACGTGATGGAAGTAAGATCGACAAAACGAAATATTATAACATAGTATATTTCAATTGTTTCAAAACCTGATGCGACACTCAAATTTCAAATGGTCTTGAGAATATATTATAAACAGATTTGCATACTTCTATTTCTTGTTTAAATGTTTATTTA
The DNA here is from genome assembly GCA_022818045.1 of Neotoxoptera formosana. NCBI lineage: Eukaryota > Metazoa > Arthropoda > Insecta > Hemiptera > Aphididae > Neotoxoptera > Neotoxoptera formosana. The sequence continues at coordinate 56,743,345 of CM040630.1, read as the reverse complement.
TTTAAATTACTGTAGTGTCGTTTTTCATATCTCAGACGTCTGAATATTTTTTCAAAAAATGATAAAACATTATTTATATTTTTTGCATTAGTGGTTGCTGTCCATCAGACAGTTTTTACTTAACATTGATTTATTCGTTTTTTTTTTAATAGAACATCATTAGTTATGTATTTATTAACTAGCTAAAATACCATACTAAAAATATGTTCATTATTTTTTTAGTTTCATGAAATAATAAAACATTGTTAAGCTTAAGTTATTAATTTATTATCATTCATCTAGATACTCTAAAGTTAAAAATTAATTAATATAATGCGTTTAAAAGTTATTTTTTAGGAATTAGGTAGGAATGTAGGATGGAATAAAATTAATATGAAATAAATCAATGGTTAAAAAAAAAAAAATGTTGTGACTGATTTAAATGACCTACGTATTTTATTTTATTATTATTCGTAATTGTAATCAGATTATAAGAAAATAATAATTTCTTCGTTCTATTATGAGTGTAATTACATTATACTAAATTATTATTTTACGACAAATGATTAATAATAATACCGATTAATTGAAACAAACAATTATTATGATTTTATTACCTATTCCCAATATTATAAATTATAACCATTCACATTAATTATTGTTTTAAAATTTATATAATTTAAATATTTACTAACATAATATAATACCTACAACCTATCTAACCTATTTTTCACAAATTCTAATATGATAAGTTTCTTCATATTTTTATGTATCAAAATTTTTTTTGAGTAGGTATGTCGTATGTATGGTTATGATTTACCTAATGACTTCCTATTGGCTCTTAGATAATAACAAATAAAACTACTATAAGTTATAACCATAAATATTATACGGGATGATTCACTAAGCATACTAACCCACTTTTGTCTTCAATAATGCAGTTATTCAAAATCTGATTTTAGGAATTTTCTAACATACTTATAAAACCATATTTTCAAATTAATTTTATGCTACTGAAGGAGTGTCCTGTGGAGACACAAACTTCTGTTTTTCAAATGAGAAGTCCCATTTTCTACTGTAAATTATTTAGTGAATAATTTTTCTGAAAATATTGACATATCAGAATTAAAATTCGTACTAGTAGTTTTTTAGTTATTTAACTTTGTGTTCTAAGTGGTCCATGATATTGGGTTTGTAAGATATGAGAGCTATGGTGATTCAGTGGCGCAACTAGCGGGTAAGTTAGCAAAGTGAAACTTTGGGGCCCCCGATTTATCGGGGCCCCCATGGCCCCATAATAAAAATTGATTTTTAGTTTTTTTCACACTTTATAATTATTATTATTAGGTACCTATATTTTATTTTAAACATCTACGTTATATATAGGCTTATAGCTTAAAATGAGATGGCTATACTATAATTATACTGTTATTTTAATATTTATTGTTAATAGACACTCAGTGTCGTCCTGGATATGAGCGAATACAGCCGGGGCCCCTCCGTTTTTGGTTTTATTTTAGGGTCTTGTTGATTTTTTATTTGTGTGGCGGTGTGATCTTGCAGGTCTTTATAGGCCTATAAGGAGTATGGACTCTCCAAAGTATTTATCGAAATATTTAACCATACGTAATTTTAGGTACAATTTTTCTTTACAAGGCCCAAGGCTCGTTCATTATGGGACTCCTTAAAAAAACTGATCCATGGGAATTTGGTGTGCCAGGCCGACACTGATTACATTACGGTCTACGAGTTATTGATTTAATAATATTATAAAATCATTACCAATTACCATGGCTAAATAATAAACTGGAAAATGTAATAATTAATTATGTAATTTTTTATGTGATATTGTTTATTTTCTAAAAATAAAGAAGAAATAGAAATTAGTCTAGGTGACTATCAATAGAAAGAATCCAAGTCCTTTTATAAACATCAAAACTTGTATTTTTAATTATATTGTATAATTGAACTGTTTGCAAAGATGATAGGTGTTATAGGTGTTAGGTGTACTTATTTTTTTATAAACTGTACTTAGTACTTCAACATATAAGCATATATATTTTATATTGACACATCTGAAATCTGAATTGTATTACATTATATTATGTGCTATATATTAACTACCAAGAGTTGATATTCTCTACTATTATTTTTTCTCAATATTTTGTAGGCATTTTGAAGATAATTTCTTACAAAAAACTCCAGAAATATTAATATTGATTCTATTTTATAAATAAATAATATTAAAAAAAAAAAAATAGTTTACAAAAATTATTTTTAATTTTATGAAATTACTAGCTCACCCCGTGCACTTCGTTGACCGTTAAAAATGGTTAAATAGGTAGCGCCATTACTGTATTTTTGCTTTCCAGATTTTATACATTTAAGGTAGATTTTCATAAAATTTTCTTTCATACCTCTTAACATTAATTAATTACAAACACAACAAAAAAAAAATCAGCCAAATCAGTCATGAATTTTTGGAGTTAATCCGTAACAAAGATTTCCATTTCGCTTTTATATAGGTATATAATATATAGAATTAACGAAAGGTTTTGATTACCTTATGGGTGGGGAGGAAGAGGTGTACAGTGTACAGTGTACCTTTGATTGCTTAAGACCATTTACATTTTTTGCTAGGGGCCCCATTTTATATTTGACTTTAGGGCCCCCAAGTGTCTAGTTGCGCCACTGTGGTGATTTGAAAATTTTAGTTATTCATATTAATCTATCAACATTAATATTTCGTAAAAATAGCCAAGTACCATAAATACTAGATCCAATATTACATATATTTTATATTTTTGAAAAAAAAAACATTTTTAAGGACTATTCTTTTTAGTAGAAATATTATAACAGAGAAACTAAACACTTTAAATACAATTATTTAAATAACACTTGAAATTCACTAGTTTATAAATTAATCAATAAATAATAAACCCAGTTCGTGTTGCGACACTGTACAGTCCACACGTACATGTCTATAGCTCTCCGCTTATTATCTCCTGATAGCAAAATCATTGTGCTCGTCGCTGAGTTTACTTCGATGTGGTGTAAACCGCCGGTAATGTATATTTTATTATGCTCCCCAAGGCTTACTACCTTTACATGTTATCTACATCATTATGAATTATAATTGCCAACCAACTAACTACACGAACAAAAATAAAATAACCACGAATCAACAACCCACTCCGTTAATTTTATCAAAAAACCTTAACTAATCAAACGGGCTCTAATTCACAGTCGGACTTCTCCGATAATAAAAACAGCTAGCAAACAGTTACTCACGACTCACCCAAACGTCTAAACCTAATGGTCTCACATCTCCACTTGCAAAAAAGACACCAGTATTTTCATCTCTTAAAATCGCTTTTCGTCATTAGCTCCTACCAATGAACACATCCCAATGGTCACCAACAATATTGAGCATTCACAGGTCACCATGCCCAAAACCATCAACCCGCCAACAATATTCATAGAATCTAACCTAAATTAACTCAACACCGCACTCCTTTCATCCAGTCAAGATCCCTTCAAAGCAAGAGACCTACTCCGAAACCATATAAACAGCTTATTCCACTGGTTTCAATCTTGGAAAATCAAGATCAATAACTCCAAATCTTCTCATGTCACTTTCTACCTCCACCCCTGTGACTGTCATCCCATCAAATTTGAGAATGCCACCATTTCACGTGCGAGTGATGTCAAAACTCGGCCTACTGTTTGACAGAAGGCTCACCTAGGGCCCCCACCTCAAAACCAAACGAAAACAACTAAGCACCTGCCTACACATCCTTAGACCTCAAATTGTTCAAAGTGGTAAACAATTTAATTTAATTAATTTTTTCGACGAAAAAGAAAAATGTATTTACTAAATTTTAAGAAATATGTACTTAATCATTTTCTATGAATGTAAAAAATGTACCTTATTGCAAAATATGTAAAAAAAAATAAGCCTGATTTAATAAAAATTACTTGACTAATTATAATTTATTATTTTCGAAGTATGATCAAATTATTGTGAATATTTCAACATTATCTATAAATTATTTCTTGATCTAAAATCATAATTAATTTCAGATCATCTTCTTGGTAGTCAAAAGTCCATGAGAAATTACATTATATAATATTTGAATGCAATTATTTTCAACCTAAAATCTGAACTAATAATACATACAATAGACAATTAAATACATATAAAGCTAGCTAGGACTTATAATTTAAACAACATTTCAATTAAAATTAGATATTTTATCGATTAAGCTTATTTAACTTCAAAACTTCAAATTTACTTTTAAATACAGGAAGTTACCTAATTTTAATTTATTCGAATAAATTGCTCTCTGACATTCTGAAAAGAGTTTTTGTGTCCTATTGACGCGACTACAGTCAGAAAATGCCTCCCGTAGTCCCTAAAGGCTAAAATTACTTTTTAGCTTATGAAAATATTTTTAAACAATGTTTAACTTAATCAGGGTTCTGGGTTAGCCAATTTATCTCCCTCTTTAAAAATAAAAAAAGAATAAAGAGAGATAAAATATTATCATTTAAATTGTACTCAAAATTGCTTAGTCTATAGTTTATACATAAGTAATAACATCCCCCTCGATTTTACATGTATATTGTATAGAATACATGGCAGTAATGAAGTTTAAAAAATAAGTACTGGAAAATATGAAAGTATAATTCAAATAAGCTTTTACATTATAATTTGATTCTGCAAGCAAAAATACATTATTATTATAACAGCATAAGTTAGACATTTAACTATACATTTTTTTTAACAGTAGGTGCCAAAAAAAATAATTTGATTTTTTATAAGATTGCATTTTTATCATTTTATAGGGCACACAACTTTTCAGCTCTCAAGGTTGTGAAATCCGCAGTTGACTATACAGAAAGTGCGTTGGATGAAATACGAATGTTGAAAAGCGTAAGTATGTCACCGAACCCGTACCCATATACAGAACACAGGTACAATATGTGCACTACGGTGTATTGGTTGTCTTATTAACATTTATGTGTGCATGGGAAGAAAAAATGTTATCATAACAATAATACTATTAAACTATTCAGATTTATCGTCACCGAGATTTGGATACGAACCGCACAAAGATCATTCAGTTGTTCGACGATTTTCGAATAGACGGTTTGCGGGGTATGCACGTGGTCATGGTATTCGAGGCACTGGGACCCAATCTACTTAAGCTCATCAAGAGGACCAACTACCAGGGGATACCGCTATACTTGGTGAAACATATCATCAGACAAGTGAGTTCAGGCGTTCAAGCCGAGAGAACACGTTCGCAGTAAATAACAACGAGCTGCCCGCATTTTATTATAGTATCATTCACGCAATATGAAAAATACCGATTTGTGTGTATGTATATGTGTCTAGGTGCTGCAAGGACTGAAATACCTTCATGAGACTTGTCACATAATTCACACAGACATCAAACCTGAGAATATATTGATTTGTGCACAACACCAGTACATAAAGCTAACAGCCGAAAACAGTTGCAAACAGATGTCTATACTGAGCTTACGTAAGTATAGAAAGTACCTATAATATATTCACTCTATTCACTCAATGTGCCAATGTGTCCATAACACAATATGTTGTACTATACTCCGTTCAGCAAGAGAACAAGCCGCGGACCGACGAAAATCGATTCTTCTGCGTATCCCTGAGCGACACCCTACCATAGGGGAGCCGGTTTCTATGGCAAGGTGACTCAAAGGGATACGAAGAATCGGCGTGTTCTCGCGCTGAACAGATTATAGTACCTATGTGGCCGTGTAATTTTAAATTATATACTTTATATGGAGTGTTCGGTATAATAGTTCGGATCAAATAAAAGTATTTAAAATTAAATACTGATATATATTACTATTTTCAATAAATATTCATAGATAAGCAGTAGGAATAAAGTTTATTTTATAAAAGAACTGGTGTTTATTCTGAAATACGAAAAGTATTCTTTACAAGTCTGGGACACAAACGCTAATGGATCGTTACACATCTATTTGACAACCATCGATTTGCAGCGCATTAAATTTTTCGCCAACAATTCTAAGAACATAATACATATTGGGTATTTGGGTCAAGTGTCGGACAATTTGAAACATCGCAAATAAAATTTTCCAGAGAGTCAAAGTAAATAGATTTTTCCGAGAAAAAATCAAACCAAATTAAAATACACAAAGATAAACATTGGGCATTTAAAAGCCATTAATTATACAGATAATTAATGTAAAATTAAATTAAATATTTTGCTTTTTTTCAATAGAAGCGGTTAGTACAGAAAAATATTAGTTGAAAAAAAATTTAATTTTAAGATTCACTTGGTTTCCCAATAAGCAAATGAAAAATTACCGAAAATAATTGCGAAAAATTGGAGAAATTTACAACAAGCCCTCTTTTACGTAAATTATTTCGTTGTAATACTAAAAAATAATAGACCTTAGGATTTTATATTTATTTAAATTTTAAGTATTTGATTTATTATACAAGCAATTTATAAAATCATATACCTAGGTAAGCAATTTAATAAAAATGTATAAATTTAATATTTTCAAAAACCTATCTTTATGTTCAATACACCAACTTGGAGTTTAAAATCAGGTTTTATGTTAACTTGTTGTCGTAACTATTTTACACTTAAATAGGCAACAGAAAATGTGGAAAAAATAACGCCGATGAAAGATTACAGGGTAATTATCGATTAGGCGGAATTCGATCGGAACAATCGTTGGACATGGAAAGCGGTTAGTATAATTGTTTTTTATAGTATCATACGAGCGGGAAATACTGAATTGGTTATCGCATTCTCGGGTCAAAATAGAGTGTTCAAATAAAAATGTATAATCATTATACAACTACTGATCGAATTAGTTCCCATAAGTACAAATAAGTAAAGGTAATACTATTAATAGAATATGGAACGCTACACCCGAATTCGTTACATCCATTACATCGGGATCCACAAGTGCGTAATATGGCAAATGTACGCTCAAGAGTTCCCGTTTAGCTTCGTTAGTTTAAAAATTAAAGTGAATCGACTTATTATGAAACTTAATGGTAAGAACATTATCGGTGCTCATATGTCGGTATTTTACGATAATTCAGTTTTTAAGAGAGTTTTTATTTTTAAACTGAGCTATTTTATGTACCCAAAATTAGCTAAAAAATTGAATAACTAGAGTAAAAAAAACTCCATACGAACACAGATAATGTTCTAACCATTAAGTTTCATAATAATTCGATTCACTCTAGTTTTTAAACTAACGAAACTAAACGTTAACTGCTGAGAGTAAACTCGCCATATTACGCACTTGTCAGATAGAGTCATGGTGACAACGGGTGCTAGTGTAGAGTTCTCATTAGGCCCCCGGTGCAGGTGCCCCCAGCTATTTATTAAGGAGCAAATTATTGGCAACCTAATTCACATATTGTTTTGGTGTCGCACGATCTTGTGAATGTTGAGTAGTCTAAATGGTTATTAGTAGGGCTGGGATTTATATGCAATACAAAATGGTAAAATATGCAAAAACATGCAACAAGAAAATATGTGATTAAATATGACACAAAATACAAAAACTAAATTTATAAATTCTAGAATATTAAAAATATTACTATTTTTAAACTATTAATGTTATTTAAAAGTATTACATAAAACAATGATGTGGTGTTTAAAATTTTCAAAAATAAAAGACCTTCTTTCAGATTCTAGTATGTTTTTATAGTTGCTAAAACTATGTACATCACATGAAGTAATTTTTGCGTTTTCGATTTTCCCATGGAGTTAGATTGTAATGAAAATCTTCATCCAGATTACCTACTTCCATTTTTATACTTTACATACCTACTATACCTATATAAATACTTAAGTATTTTTTTTTTTTTGGATTTATAATATTCTATTTTTGTTTTTTACCAACCGCCATGGCTAAAATATACCATAAAACATGCATTTTAGGTGTTTATTGTTAAAATATGCAATAGTATGCATTTTATTCAAATATGCAAAATAAAATAATCACCATTTGCTACATCATGACTTAATTCATGGACATTTCAAAAAATAGTAGTAATCAAAAGTTGCAAAAAAAATATGCCAATGCATATAAATCCTAGCCCTAGTTATAAGTGTGAGAAAATCCATCTACTGCCCGATAACTCATTGTCAATTGAATTGTAGATAATTTTTTTTTTAATTGATAAACAGCAATATTCTACAGCCCGCATTGAACTCAGATATTTTTATTTGATTTTAAATAATAATATAAAATAATTTGTAAAAATGCTAAAATTGTCTTTTTTTAAGATTTATTTAAAAGTTTGAGATTAAAATATTATAAAACTAAGTTCGATACGGTCTATAGAATATTTCTCTCTACCAGTTAAGAAAAAATCAAATTTGATTAATTCTACGGGTCAGGATCATTATTCAAGTATAGTGTGTTTTTGAAGACAAAATAGCATTAGCACCGGCGCCTTAAGATCTAATAACTGATTTTCAACCGAAAATCTGAGCAGAATTTTCATCCATATAACTGAATGCAAATAACAAGCATAACTACAAATTCAGTTATTCAGCACCTACCCAATGGCTAATATTACATACATTTCGTCAGCCCCCCAAATGTAATTTTTCTAATTTTTTTTTGCCAAACATTAGTGCGCCATTAGTGTGAATTTGTGTGACATTTTCAAAATTTGTGCGATATTGGTTTAACCGTAAATTCAAAAATATTTATATTCAGTTATCACCAATTATTGGATAATGCATAGATATGAAATAATACCTATAGATTGAGTGCTTGTTTAGAAAAAATCACATAATATTGTATTTTCTCTATATAAGGTTAAATATCTTTCATTATTTATGTAATTAATCTTATTATCTTTTTAAGGAAAGCTAAATTAATTTTTTTATTTATAATTAGAATAATGAATACATAAATACTTTTTTATACGTATTATAAATAATTATATTTTGTGTAATGGGTGAGTGGGCCTGGTCCAAGTATAAGTTAATGTGTGCCCGGTCCACTCAGATCTCCTAAAGGTTATGTGCTTGCTTTCAACATTGTTTTTTCAATATAAATATAAATACACCAATGCGACGGCCTTGTTTGCATTATTTTGTATGTAGGTTTATTCATCCTTGATATGTCTAACATTTTCACAAGACCCATAGGTAAATTTAGTGATATATTGAAGCTTTAAGGGTTGGTTTTATAAACTTGAATTTATTAAACATATATAATTAGTGTAATATTTTTGTTCTGTATTTTTTCCTTTTACAATGAAAACAAATTATTTTATTTTTCTATAAGATAATATATTACAACACAACATTAGTTTAAATTGTATAAATTAAGAACTCAGACGATACAATTTTTGATTCATTTATTGGAATCGCTAAATAACTGCCAATTTCTATTCCCTCTTTTGGCATATGCGTAGTGGTGTCCTATCGAATTTCTAAAAGGAGTCCTACCTGTTTTGAAACTAACGACTCCTCTAAGTTCATATGTTCTTGAACCACATAACAACAGTTGTGGGATTTCAGCTAATTAAATTTATACGTGTGCATGAGCCCCAGATAAACGGTTTTTGGAAATAACCTCTTCTCCTTGAATAACCAAAAAGTTAAAAATAAGATAAGGTTAGGTTAGAATCATTTATAATTTCATCAAAAAAATCAATTTTTTTAACTTAGGTAAATAAAACTTTGGTAAATAATTATATACAGTGTTACATATAGGACTAAAATAATAGCACAACATAATTGAAATGATCTAGCTTTAAACAAATACTAAACATACGTTTTTAAAAAAAAACTCAAGTATGAATATAAATTGAAATTATGTAAGTACAATAATAAAATTAATAATATATTAAAATTTAATACACAGGTAACACGTAATTGAGTGACGCACACATTCACACTAATGGCGCACTAATGTTTGGCAAAAGAAAAATTTTAAAATTTTAATTTTTTCCATTTTGGGGGCTGGGGAAATGCGAAAAATGAATAAACGGATATTCCGAGTGCTATATCCGGTTGTCGCACAAATTCTGAAAATAGTCACACAAATTCACACTAATGGTGCACTAATGTTTGGCAAAAAAAAATTTCAAAAATTACATTTGGAGGGGGGGGCTGGTGAAATGTACGTGCTAATATTTTTATTCTATTTATTTTACAAATAATTGTTACATATTTTGTGTTTCTTATCTAGAGAGTTATGCCGAATCAAATTGTTATTTTAGAAAAATTAGTAAATTCAAAAGATTATACGAATTGTTGGATGATTTGGGAAGTGTAAATATCAAAATAGCTGATCTCGGTAACGCTTGTTGGGAGGTAATTATTAAGTCTTAAATTGTAATTATTAATAATGTGATGGTATTCGCATCATTAAATTCATGTTATTATGTATTTTTTGTTTATATTCCATTAGTGTCTTTGACTATTAACATCGAGTGTATAATACCTAAACTGTCACATGAACACTCGATGCTGTTGGTACATAACAATGTACTAACCTTGAGAATATTATACTTGTATTTGTGTAGTATCACAAAATATGCATCATTTATGTGTCTGTTACATAAAACTTGTTATAATTTTATTTTATTTTTTTGTAGGATAATCACTACACAGAAAACATTCAAACTCGCCAATACCGAAGTCTGGAGGTTCTCCTAGGTGCTGGATACGGCACACCTGCAGACATTTGGAGCACAGCTTGTCTGGTTTGTTTTTATCAATCATAGCTTATAATAATATATCTGTGTATATTGTTTTATGTCTCCAACAAATTCGAAATAAATATTTAAAACCTTTTCCTAGAAATATTTGATTACACATAAAATAATACACATTAAAAAATATTTATATACCTAATTTATATTGTATTTCTTAAATAAATACACATCTCAACGTTTTTATTTATTTTACAATAATATGTGATTTTATTTTACGGGTATTTTCGCAAATTAATATAAGCTGTACTTTCAAATTCAGGGCTTACATTTGAAAAAAAATGTCGTTTCACGTTATTTACAATCTTTTGCGTTTATCGTTATATCGTTAAAAAATGATATCTAATGTGAGGAATGGTCTGGATAAGTAATATAACAAATTCTTGGATTAATTTTTAAGATAAAAATAATCATAATATATAGAATAAATATTTCTACGAAACCAATATTATGACTTTTAAGTAAATGGATTTTAAATTATTTCGTTTTATGTTATGTTTTGTTTAATGATATATTATATACTTTGTTTATCGTTATGTTTGGTTTTGTGATATTTAATTATTTTTGTTTACCGTTTTCCGTTTTAATTAGGTTTTAAAATTTCAATTATTTGTTGTCATGTTTATAACCTTATAAATTATAATGATAACGTTTGCACTTTGCAAGCCCTGTTTTCAATAGACAGTATTTTTAAAATTTCAATTTAAAAAAAAATGTATATTTTATTATTAATATTTAATAGTACTGCGAATAAAATATAAGCAAGCTCCTATAATACACAAAGTGTAAATTCCGCTACAACGAATCGTAGGTTTCAAACTCGATGATTCGTCGTGGATTTGAAAATATGTTCAATCGTATTATGGACGTTGAGATCTTATACAGTTGTTATATTATGTATAATATAGTAGTTTTTAGACCGTAGGCACAAACAATACGCACTTAAATAAAATGAGTTGAAATTTTCAGGCATTCGAGCTGGCTACCGGTGATTTTTTATTCGACCCGCACTCTGGGGCCACTTACAACAAAGACGAAGACCATATAGCCCACATAATCGAGCTCTTAGGCCAAATACCAATGTACGTGATTCAAAGCGGCAAACACTCCAGCAGCTTTTTCAGGACCAACGGTAATGTTAATGGTTTAATACAACTCATAAACTCATTACTTTTATAAAGCCACGAGATTTTGATAAATCACGTTCACCGAGTATGTAGGTACTTAAGAGGATGCCGCAAAATACGCTTTTTAATGGGTTATATGTAGGCAATTTTACATAATAGTTCAAAGTAACTTACAAAGGGTCATATGTCAATTCTGTTGATAGTTGTTGCATGATTACGAAATCATATAATAGAAAATAATATTTCATGTGGAAAAAAAATGAGAAAGTTACAGATATACAGTTTTAGATAAGAATCCAAATTTATACAATTAAAAGAAAAATACTTTTACTGTGCATAGTCGTTTATATTTGTTCAATATCATGTTTTTAAAAGACTTATTTCTGAGTGGAGCAATGAATGTATTGATTTTACAATTGTGTGTTTTTCTCTGTATGTCATCACCTTTTGGAGTAGTAAAAATCCTTTGATTTTTAACTTTGAGCGTGGTTTCTGGTAGGTAATTGGCTCAGATTAGTGCCCACTTCAGGGGTCAAAAGTAAAAAATTCCCTTTATTTAAAAATAATAGGGAATAATGAAGATAAAACAATAATATGTGTTATAATATTTTGTGGTAACTTTAAAATATGATTTGTCGGGACTCGACTTTTATGTATATTAGTATATTGTTTTTTAAAATATACACAATGAAATTTTCAAAACATTTAGATTAATTTTATTCTTTTGTCTATTTATACCGTTCTACGGTAAGGTGGTATTGACTCAAAAGTTAAAGGGCCCGGCTGTGTTTTCTACCAAAATAGAACTATCTTTTGCCAATTGTAATTACGGTCCTAGGAAAAAAAATCCAAAAACATGTTTGAATTCATCATGAAGTTAACTTAAAAACAACTTTTCCACTTTTTAGAAATTGATCGCTTAAGCCCTTCAAAGTTTTGTATTATAAGAACTTTCTAATATTAGTAATACACTAATATTGAACTCAAAAATATAAGAAAGTCGTTTTCAAGTAAACTTAATGACGAGTTCAAATATGTTTTCGGTATTTGTTTCTAATGTCTAGGATAGTTTGTACAATTGGAAAAAGATTGATACTTTTAGACAAAAAAAATATAGTAATGTTCGTCAAGTGCACGACGTGACGTGGTTTAGTGTCCTCACACTAATAACCGTTTACTACAAACACAAAATATGCACACACGACTATGGAAATTGCCTATATCCAACTCCTTAAAAACGAACAGTACCGAAACCTAACAATAATAATATAATATTATGATATAAATATTATTATATTATAATATACTATTATGATAATTAAATATTATTAATAAAATGTATACAATGTTTTCGACAAAAATTAATTCAACCTAGCGTATTTTTATAAGATAAAATTGCTATAAAAGCAACATCAGTATTATACTATAAAAATATATACTTTAAGTTATATAGATTGACAGACCGTCTTCACTCAGAATCGTTTTTCGTATGCAATGATTTATCATTGAATTCAACTTTATCATACACATTACAAGGACTTCCTTAATAACGAGGTACACTCATAACCTACTGTATAGCAGTTACCTACTTATTCACAGTAATCGCTCAAAATATCTAAATTTAAAAATGTAGAAAAACGTTTTTATTAATAAACACAACATTTAATAATTAATAGGTAATAAATAATAATTCAATTATATAGATTAGCAGATAACACTATTTTCTAGTAAAATTAGAAAACTAGATGGTAAAATTAATTTAACCTACAAATTACCTGAGCTTTTAATAATAATATTATATTTATTATTTTTTTTGTTATTTTTTGTTTTTATTAGCTTTCAACACAAAGTTAATATTGCTCAACAATTATTACTTGTCTTATAATTATATTATATTATTATTAATTTAGGTTTAAGGTATATATTTTTGTATGAATATTTTATTCGTAGATATTTTGACTGTTGGATATTCTGCCCTTGGATATTTTTGTTTTTGTTATTTTGACCTAGACTCGATGCCACTAGTCTACAAGCAATGTTTGATAAAAACTATTCCTAGTTAAAAACCAATTTTTCACCATAAAAATAGAACTTATACTTAAATTACTTAAAATACTAAACGAATATGCTAAGACTATAAATAAAATAATATGGTATATAACAAGTGTATAACTTGCAGGTAGTACAATATCATATTTATTTTTTCAATTTCCCTAACATAAATAGGGAATCTTTTTAATATTGGGCATCGGCACGTTTTTATAATATAATACGATAGCAGATAGGTATAAGTGTTTATTACATAATATTATAAAATACATAAAATTATTATCACATGATAAAATACGAGTTATTTTAATAATGATATATTATGGCGGTATTACTTACGTTCTTTTTTTAAAAGTAGGTACCTCACATAGGTAAGTGTTGTGCAAATGTAGCAATGTAGGTTAACAGTAAATAATAAATCGCTTTGAAATAAAATAAAATGTATTTTAAGAGGATTCGAAAGGGACAGTTTTTTTTCTAAATAGACCTAAAATCCAAGCATTTAAATCACCTACACTCCGCCTGATAACGACTAACGAGTGCACCTTTCTACGTCTACATCACACTTACACTCCGATCTACACATAGATACGATATACAAAATCAATCCACCTTCTATAAACGATTCCAATCTCGCTTTGCCAACCACCATAACCCCTTATTAGAGATATCAAAACAAAAAACATTTCCGGATACGCCTAGACGATTAGCTCGCCAGTGGTGCAGAGACCTGATAAATCCAAGTTAATCCCTAAATAATAATATGACACAAAAAAAGTGTCACAGCTGACAGTACCTACCTACCTTATCGCGCGTTGATATTATCGAATTATTTGTAAAATACTCGATCCAAAACATTCAGTAATGGCAACACTATTTGTTTGGCAATCATGTCGTTGCAATAAATTACAAATAAAAAAAAAATACAAATTATTAGTATTTAATTCATTTATGTATCAAAAAGAATTAGAGATTCAAAACAATGTGTTTTGAAGATGTGTGGAGTATGCATAAAACAATTGCTATGGAAGGTTACATTCATCGAGTGAAATAGTTGTTCACAGTGTTCACATTACCAATCATAATCACGTTTCCGAGGAAAATGAGAATCAAAGCAGGCAGTCGCAAAATTAAAAGAAACTACAAAAACAATATTACACGAAGCTATCAAATAAGTTCAATTAACTATTTACGTGGAATTGCCCATAATTTTTAGTACCAACATTAAACTTTTATATATATTATTATGTTATTGTATTACATAAACACTACTATTTAAGGCTCATAACTTTAACTCGAAATTGTTGTTATTATAATTGCGTTATTATTACTGCTAAAATATTACCACGATGTTTTTGCTGCGATAATTCGACGTGGGTCCGTATCTGAGGGGTTTCAAACTATCCGCACCCTCCTCCCTCCGAAGTTTCTTCAATATTTTACAATTGTTCAAAATTACAATTAATTTTTAATTCCAACATAAATATTTTCAATTATAATGTCTAAAAATCCAATTAAACTAACACATTGGAGACGACAGTTTTTTAAGATATTGTTACGTTAAGGACGACTGTTGTGTACTTGTGTCTAACACGGTTCGTGTTTTACATATTAGAGACGTTGTTTTTTTAATACAGTGCAACGTTGAAGACGGTTCCCGTGTTTAAAACGGTTAATAATTAATATGTTTACGTCTATAAGACGAGCACCGTGTTTTACAAGAAATCGTTTAAGCATATCGATATTTTATTTATATTTAATTATAATTGAAATTTTATTGAAAGTTATAAACATCACGTATATCGTGTGTGTAATTCAAAGACGTATTTATACGATTGCCGCAACTAGGCAAATTTTATTTTGCAACCTCATTAAACTTATCAATGAGAAAACGTATTTTTAAGTTCTTATTTAACACAACTACTACAAAAAATAAATCTTAAAGACTGATACTAAACAATAATTATTGGTTGTGCTAATAAGCTGTATTCTGATTAAGAAAATAGTATACCAATACAGCATTTATTTAAGTATAACCTATCACCATTTTTTCGAATAAATTTGCTCTACCAATCAAATATAATTATTGTATACATAAAATTAGGTTTGGAGGTTCTTAGAACAAACTAATGTGTTTAATCAAATTTAAATTATATTATCATAAAAAAAACAACAGCAAATAATCAAACTTAAAAATTCGTGCTTATTATTGTTATACAACATATTATAGCTAGTAAAAAAAAACTAATATAAAAAAATTAACTATTTCATCTGTTTGCTGTTAGATAAATCTGTTAGATTATCGTTCTAATACGAACCGATCGTCGCTCGCATTAGTATTAAAATATATATCATATTATGGATCATGTACGTATTGTGTGTGTGTACGCCTTGCGGACGAACGACCCGCGAGTGATTATTAATTATTTTTTGGAGTTTCCCGTGCAGTCGGTCGACAATTGTCTTGGACATTTATTGATATGTATATAAAGAAGAGATGTTAATTATAGTAACAAAAATATGTTATGTTTAAATATTAAACATTTTTATTTGCCATCCTTTAGAATAATCTCACCCTTCATCTAAAAAACCTAGTATTGTTAAAAAAATATTGGCCTAAAATATACACAACTGCCTACTTTGCCTGACGCTAAATCCACCACTGGTGTGTATGGAAAAATAATATTATCGAAACAAAACAATTATACTATTTTAAATTAGTCCTATTATCCAACTATCTATACAGTCATGGTTATAACTTATGACGATACAGAATATAATATAAATATCTGGGTCGACTTTTTGTTTTGAACATCGGTATAGTCGTATTTACTAGTATGTAACTGATATCGGGTATTTGATTATGATATTTATTTTTAGACCTATTTTTAGATCTACACTCTGAGTCGACAAAAAAAAAAACAAGTTAATCGCATTATTCAATACCGAGCAAACAACTAGAAAAAACATGAGAAATCAGCCCGTCCATATAATAAAGTATTGGCGGGAAATGTTCGTCCGTATGCATTAAACAATCGTACCGCGCGGCGTTCGTCCGCAACGTAATGTCATTGTATAAACTATAAATACTGCCGTCTCCCGTATCTTAAAATATTGACAGTGTCTAGCGACTAGCACGGTCTTCGTCTCCAATAGTCCAATGTGTTAACTATTGAGTTTTTGTATCTTGTTATGAAAATATTAATAATAGATTGTTATTGATAGATGAAGACTTCTATCGATGCCGGGCCGATAGGCGGTCGGCGACGATGACGTTTTACAACAATAGTAAATTAAAAATATAAAATAAAATAATTTATACTATCATAAATAATAATATACCGTCGTCCGCCAAGACTGACAAACACGTGTTTAACCAAATGTCAAAACCTAAATGTTCTGTATTGATTAAATATACAGTAAGCATTTTTTTGACCACCCCCCACCACCGAAAAAATGTCTGGTTACGTTCTCGTATCTTACCAACTACTTGTCAACTACTTGTATCTTATCAACTACAAAGTTGAACTTATACATATGACAATATTTACAAATGTAATATTCATCATGGAATATTAAGTTTCTTCCGATAAAAAAAAGATATCTACGTTGTTGGTAGAAACGTACGATCTCCGTAGGATCCAACATCCAAAATTAACATACTAAAACTTTCAAATTCGTTTTCAACATCAAAATCACATCATCGTATCGGTCGGTATGAAAATCGATGGAATGAAAAAAGATCAATTTAAGACTTTAACCTATATTATGTCATAAAATCATAACCCATCCAACTTAAAATATATTGCCTATAGAATTCTTTATACTAACGCATTTCTAAACCTCTTAAAATTGCTCTCAAATTGAACGCCCGCAAATCGCTATAATATATAATAATACATAATTTAGGTGAACCTTTATGTACCTGCTAATTGCTATACCCAGAGACGTACTTAGGGAAGCAGAAGATGGGCTTGGGCCCTTTGCGGAACAATTTTAGGGACAGTAAATTTTGGAGATTGATAAAATAATTATTATTATTATTAATATTGTGGTTATAATGTTTATTAACAGTACCGAGTGATGAGTTATCTAATTACACTATACGTTAAATGTATTCATTAAAAATAATTATCAAGATTTGAATCCATATGTATAAATTGCGTTATTAAACTGCCCTATTACTAACTGATCTGCATAGAGGTATTTGTCATTAAAAGGATCGAGTCTTATTTAAAATCAAGGACTTCTGATTAAAGGCTAAATTCCTTAGCTGTTTTAATAAAGTGTTTTCCATAAAGTAAGATTTGACAAAGATATTAAATTTCGATGGTAAAATTGATACATTTTCCAATGAAAAATCTGGACGTAAACATTTTTAATTGTATTTCGATTTCCTTTATCAACATTTAATTATTATACATAATAATAAATGTATTACATTTATGTGTATCAGTGTATGTATTTTTTACGTATACCTAATATAGCAATATGTTTTTAGATTTTGAATAGAGCAAACTGGCGAAGAATGCATTATTGGTTTCAACACAAAGTGTTTTTTATTTTACAAATATATTTCTGAAGACATTTTTACGACGGGGTGGGGAGGGCGTTTTTTTTCTTATTCGGTGGTTAAAATACCTAAATACGTCTCTGGCTAGTGGCTATACCTGTATACATTATTATTCATTGTTATTAAACCTGTGCATAATACTCCTTTGCAGGCAATTTGAAGCACATTAGCAACTTGAAACCGTGGTATCTTTACGACGTGTTGACAGAGAAATACGAGTGGAACGCGAAGGAGGCTAAAGCGTTTTCATCGTTTCTGACACCGATGTTGGACTTGGATCAGGATAATCGAGCTTCAGCGACCCAATGTCTCTTAAACCCATGGATGTTAGCATAACGGATTCGTCTATCGATTATATATTAATAATATTATGTTATCATATAAGTAGGTAGTTTTAGTGAAATTTCCATTATTATGTTATACATCTGTGTGTTTACGAGTTTTTCTTCTTAAACTAATTACACAAACAATTGATTATACATTTCATACACATACATATTTTATAATATGTATATACGTAGTCAAACAGTACCAACTGTATAGCCCGTATGTATAAAACGTCTATATAACACCAATTAAGTTACATTTAAATGTTGTAAAAATTTAAAATATATAATATACTCGTATATGGTGTATGGCTAGTGGATATGTATTTTTTTTTTACAATCAAGAAAGAGAGATGAACATTGTTATATAGAATTTGTCTTTTGCCCATAAGATACGCGGGCGCCTCACGCACTACATTTATCATAATATACGACTCAATTTTCACTTGTATAAATATTGAGAATACTTAACATTTATTGAATAATATCTACGTAAAAAAACTGTGGATAAAAATTATTAATATTAGTATCAAAGTTATTATATTTACAATTTATTAAGCTTGAACGAACTATTATTTCGATGAGTTTAAAATATTTATAATGATATAATCGACGGGGTCGATTTAACAGTATAAGACGTAAATAGACACTCAATAATAATGAGTGTGAAGTCGGACTAAGTGTGTTACGTTTATCGATTAACCAGTAGTTCTTTTTTTATTACTATTATTTATATATTGTATACCTTCGAATTCGACCTAAATTCGTTGCCCTTTTCACAAATTGTACCTACGTGTCGTTTTATAACATTTGTGTGTATTTAAGTGTAATTTTTACGTACCTACTCGTATAATACTTACAACTTACTACATATCACCAGCTATCAAATTAATTTAACAATCTATTATTTTATGTGGTACCTAAGCTAATTTTTTAAGTCAGGCAACGTTTTAATTTATGTTGCACAATTGTCAATTGACAATAATTTTGCGTTATCGTAAAACAAAGGTGGATACAAGTACCCCCCCCCCCCCCACTGTTCATAAAAAAATGTACATGTGTTGTACAACCATAAGATATTTACCTAATTCATATCAAGTTGTATAAATTGCAATTGTTTAAAGACAACCTATTTTATTTCTCCCCTCCCCCCCCCCCTTAATGACATCTGTATCCACCCTTGTCGTAAAATTATTTTGTGAAATACCTCAATTTAATTTTGTAACTGTAAAAAATCAGCTTCCTACCACCAAAAAAAATTTCTGTCGACATATCTATAACAGATATTATGGGCCAATAATTATATTTTTTCAATTTATATGTAGAGAAATTTAAAAAAATGTATTTGTTTTAAAAAAAGTGGGTACTTGCTTGGATCATAGAATAATAAATACAATTTTATAAAAAAAAAATTCCTAGCTTTGTTAATATTTTTTTTTTTGTTTTTATTTTGTTGTATTTTGTATACTTTGATAGAAATAGCTAAAACTAATTGTCATTTGTTTACTTGAAATTGAATAAATAACGATATAAAATGTCGGGTATTATGGTGTAAAAGATCAATTTTTTGTTTTCAATGAGGTGGCGTGTTGCGTGTATTACTGTAAAATGTAAATTGTAAGAGTTATTTAATACCTACCTATTTGTTATAGGAAAATGTATTATTGGCGGATTGCGGGTGAATAAATTGTAAAGTCGCCATGGATCACTGTAACCTAAAAATATCCAGCCTTCCAAAAAAAAAAACTGTAGTTTTGTTCGTGTTCTACTCTTAAACAAAAAATTGTTCGTACAACAATGACTTAAACTATAAGTACATTATTAATTGGAAATAAATAAAATCGAATTATAAAAAACACTGTACTATATTATGTTTTCAATTCGCAGTATGTTTAATGTATAGAATATTATTATAAATCATACAATTACTGATTAAACAACAAATTATGGACGCATTGCAAAAGTTTGAAAAACATTGGATTGATTCATAATTTTTTTGAATCACATATTTTTTAAACGAGATGCACTGTAATTAACATAGTAATTGATCGACAAAGTTTAAAATGGTATTTGTTAAAATATACATTGAATATATAGTTGTCATGTTTTAAAAGGGACACTAGGTTGAAATAAGTAAATAACATTGGTAGTAAACGATGCACATTTTAATAAACATGATCATGAATCGACAAAGTTTAAAATGGTATTTGTTAAAATATACATTTAATTTAACTTAATTGTCATGCTTTAAAAATGACACTAAGTTGAAATAACATTGATGGTAAACGATATACGTTTTAGTTAACATAGTCGTAAATCGACAAAATTTGAAATTGTATTTGTCATGTCAAATATGAAAATTAAGATTCAAATGAACCGAGTTTTATGAAAACGATAATTCGTACTAACGGAAAACAAAATATTTGTGATTTAAAAAAAAAAAATTCAAACTTTTGTGTTTTGTATATCAAGTTGAATACAAAAATGAAGATTCAAATGAAACGATATTTTAACAAACACCTTTCCAAATATTGCGATTAAAATATTATCTATTATAGTTACATTATACAGGATGATTCACCAAGCATGCTCATCCCCTCTTTTTTCTTCGACAATGCGCAATTTGTTCAAAATCTGATTTTTTGAATTTTTAAATATATTTAAAGATCATATTTTTAAATTCAAAAAATAACTATACTTTAAGGAGTGTTCTATGGAGAATGGAGATACAAACTTCAAATGAGATCCCCTATTTTCAACTGTAAATTATTTAGCGAATAATTTTCTGAGAATGTTGACATTTCAGAATCAAAATTCGTACAAGTAGTTTTCGAGTTATTTAACTTTGTTTACTAAGAATAATTGATCTATGATAAACGGTTTAAAACATGTGGGGGATTTAGTGATTTAAAAATGTTAGTGATGAATATATACTTAAAAACATACATATAATATAACAAAATTCAACATTAATGATTAGTAATAAATTATTACTAATAATGGTCCAAGTATAATAAATACTAGATCCAATATTACATTTGTTTTATATTTTCATACAACTATTTTTAAAGACTATTGTCCTTAGAAGAAACATTATAATAACTGAGAAATTACTCGTTCAAATGTTGAATTAGGTGCATCATTATTTTTAATGCACAAAGTAAAATAAAGTAAAAAAGGGGGTTTTTATTTGAAAAATGTAAGTTTGTATTTGTAACACCACATTGAGGATAGTTTTTGAGTATATTGACAAATTTAAAAAATCAGAATTAGAATTAATTCATTATTAAAGGAAAAAATGGGGATGAACGTGCTCGGTGAATCACCCTGTATATTATACTAGCAACCAGATTATACTTATAGAAAAATTAGAATTTCTTTAATTTTAATTTCTAATGATCTATAATAATTAACAAAATTAAAAGTATTTATGTATAAAATCAATATTATAATATTATATACATTTACTATTCAAATACCTACTGAATAAGGGTATGAGTAAAATATACTTAGTGCATAATTTACATAATTTTAAATTTACTTATACCTGGTTTAAAATTAAAATAAACGATCATAAGAAGGTATAAATATTATTATTATTAATTAGTATAGTATATTAGTATATATAAATCAGTATTTTATTACTCTAAACGTTTATTTAATTTAAAAACACAAGCAAATGTTTCATATTTCTTATACACTGGAATTAATATTATGTAGAAATATTAAATATATTTGCAAAACCTTTGCGTCAACATACGTAGGTATATAAAATTTAAATAATAATTATAAATTTCTAGTGTATATGATTATAAGAATATGTAAATTATTTCTAGTGCGTACATTTCAAAATGATGTTAGACCTATTTCATCATTTTTTTTTTTTTTAATTCACGATTATTTGATTGTAAGAACTTCATAAATTATAAGCTTAACCAATGCATCTGATTTTTTAATTTTGAAGATTATAGTACCTACGGAAGTTCTACAAATGCGGAATTTAATGTATAATAATTAGCTATTAGGTACCTTACAGTTGAAACTTTTTAGTTTATTAAACGTTTTTTAGTCATGTATTTTTAAGAGTTGAAAAGTATTATAAAACAACATTTGGTTGTTTGACTTAGATTTGAAACTATGATAATTAATTGAAGTATGCCATTTTTACAGTATTGGGGCCATATTTGGCCAATTTCATAGTATTTACTACTATTATTGATTATTGTCATTGTTTAATAACGTTGTACAAACAACTACCGAACCGGCGAACCTGTATGCAGAGCATGAACACATTATCGAAGGCCGTCACGCGTCATAGCCATCCGATTTTTGCGCATATTTTTTTTTTTAAATTTCTAGTTTTTACTGTTATGGTATGAGGCTTTGAAAGTTTTAGTCATGTGAGTGTTTCGATTATCATTTTTAAATTCGTCAACATGATAGTGCGTAATTAACCTAATAATAATTTTAACAATTGGTTTAAAACATCTGTTGTACCTACCTAAAATTATAAATAAATAATAATAAATAATATAATAATATGTACATTTAGTACAATATTTAAATTCTACAATGAACAAACTGTATACAATTATGTGATAAAAAAAATTATAATAATTAATATATATTTAAATGATTTTAAACTGAAATACAGCACGGAAATTATACAATTATATACAACCCACTAATCACCTCAGCACAACGCTAATCAATAATAATCGGTGTTGTCAATAATGAACGGAAATAGTCGGAATATCTGAAAATAATAATATATTATGATTAGAGCCCGGTCGTCCGGATTTTTAGGTTCAAAAAAAGATTAAAATATATAGTACAAATTAATTTTATTAAAACAAATACTAATTAATTACCTATTTACAACTGTTATATTTTATTGTTTATATTATTACATTATATAAAATCGAGTTTTTTACTTTGTAAATAATACAATTAATATTCTCATAAAAATATGCTTTAATATACGAATTTTTTATTTTGAATAAAAAGATACACTTGTGTTTTTGTAATTTTTTCTTGAAAATGTTATAAATTATTATAAAATGAAAAACTAATAATTATTGTAAAATAGAACACAAATTTACTAAAAGGTAAAAGAAAACATGATTATTCTATTTAAATGTATTAATTATTTGTAAAGATTTATAGTACACAAATTAAAATTACAATAATAACTGAAAACAAAAATTTATTTACCTAAAATTACTTTTTTCTTACAGTTTAAAAATATGCTCAATGTTCAATTTAAATATATTTATATACAATGACACTTAATATTTCCCAACCCATCGGAAAATATTCTCAAATATTAAGAAAAACCTTTTACCTGGAAACTGTGTTAAACATATTGTTTACTCTTTTAAAACTGCATAGGTAATACGCTCAGACGCCCAGTAATGAAATTATAATGTAAAAACATAAACATCCAGACCCAATAATATAGTTATATTTTTAATTTTCTATAGAGTAGACATTTCAAGATACTATGGACTGAAGAACAAAAATTACAAATAAATCCAGCTTTTTCCATCTATTTCGAGTTTTTGTAGACTGGAGTGTAGAGCCGCTAAAGCTTATAATTTATAAATTATAATATTGAAATAAATAATAGGGTTATTTTTTCCATTTTTAACCGTAGTTATATTTTTATACAATCTCACCCGTCAATCATCATTTAATAACATTTTTGTTATTTTTCTATTTCGATATATTTTTTTTTTACAAGTTAAAACTAATAAATCAAACCTTCAAAAATATTATTATAATTTTTGTTTCAAGTTATTTTGCTCTAACAAAAAAAACGATTCTACGTGAATGTTATTACAATTATTAACGTTTGATCTATGTTGCACGTGGATCTCAGAGAAAACCAATATTGCGCTGACATCATCTTAATAAACAGTATAAAAAGTTTTATTTATTTTAAATAGTGAAAAATGAATCTGCAGTCCAAAATTAAGTCCAATTAAAAGTGTTTCCGAGTTTCCGACGAATTCCAGCTAATGTAATTTTGATTATTATTGTAATTACGTGAATTTTATTTTGTCGGCACGAAAATAGCATGATCAACGTATAACACATTTACATACACTAATGTTCATTTAATTCTGATTTCTCACACATTTACACAGACAAAATGAATATTATGTACATAAAGTATTATAGTTATGGTGACCAGATATTAAAAAAGAAAAAACAGTACATAATAATATAGGCTAATATATATTATGTGTATATACATCAATATAAATACCTAACAATATAACATAAATTTAAACTCATTTATTTATTTTTAAACTTAAGACTAGTCTTCATGATATTATTATTAGATAATATCTAAAACCTCGTCTAAAACCGTGATTACAATATTAACACTATATCGTCTATATCACAGTATTAAAACTTTTTTTTTGATAACAGAAATTTTTTAAATCCCTTAAATTTGAATTTAGGTAATTTTTTTCCATTTGGAATTATTAAATTATTAAAAATAAGTACATTTAAGTGTACTTCGACCATTTATTTAGGACAGTAGGACATGTTACCAAAAAACAGTACTGTCCTTATAAAATAAGTACGTCTGGTCACCATAATTATAGTCTATGTGTCATAATATGAAATTATGAAATGTCTAAGAAGTAAATAATAAAATATTACTCCTTGAAAACATGCTATGCTCAGTGGCTTATTAAAAGCCAATGCCAAAATTCGTTTTCCACTCAAATTAAATAGTATACACTTTACAGTTTAAAATGTTTTATTTGTACATTAGTACATTGTATAATATTAAAGAGTAATTATTATTTTAGTTTCTCATTTCTCGCCGAGAAAATGTAAAAAGAGCTAGACTGACGGACTTGACTCACAGAGTTATTTTGATATTTTATTATACAATTTTTTTTTAAATATCAAATTCAATAATCATTTTGCTATAAAACGGGTGTAAACACGAAGTAATCGATTGCTGCATGCGACGCACGTGTATGGTGTATAATATAATGATTTATACGAACGAAAATAGAAACGCGTCGGTCCATGTGCTATGTCTTGGGTCTTTCAGAGATAAAGAAACACGCTCGCACACTGACGCGATACCGTTGTGGCGAGCGGTATAATGTTGGGAATCGCGAATCGAACATAAAATAATATTATTGTACTATTAATATCGCCACCACGGAAACAATATCGCCACGGCTGTCAAAGCTGTGTGCATTTACAAAGCCGAAAAATGTGTAACTAAAATCTATATAATATTATTATTTATTGGACAGGGTATCAAAACTATTTCGACCTGAATTTCAAACAGAAGAATTGTTTTCTAGAAAAATCTTAATTAACGTGTTAAAATAAAATAGTGATACGTAAATAATTTTACGGGACTTTGGTGTTAGAAAAATAATACGTTTTTTTTTTAGAAAGTTACTGTAGGTGTGATGATTATCATGTGTGAATGATAAAATGTTTAGTTGGTTTTAATTTTTTATTCACGCTCTTTCAAAATACTTGAAAATTTAACACAAAAATTCTCATAACTTTTAATATTGAAATAAAAAAACTTAAGTTAAACGTAAATTTACAGTAATTATTTATGACTGTTTGACGTTTACATTTTGACGACATTCGTCAAAATCGAGAAAAATTGCAATCATGTTTAATAAGTGATAACGTATTACTCAGTTCTATAAAAGTGTTATTTACATGAATTATAAAAAAAAAGTTGTATGTAATTCTACAATTATTAATATTCGTATGAATGCCTAAGTTTAAATTTTGACGAAATCGGATATTGTTGGGAGTAGGCGTCTTTGTTACAGATATTGTCTTGTAAAATAACGATTTTTAGTTTTTGTAGTACCTAATTCAAAAAGTGTTAATTGATTGAATTCAAATTCAACATATTATTTTCCATTACACTATACAGTGACTTACCATTAAATTGATTTAATTGACAAACAAATAATTTACAGACGAGGCACACTCGTTCAGTCGTACTGTACAGCAGAGCGGTTACCTACGAGTCCACTTTTTTTTTATCCTTATATCATATATTATATATATATATACACCATACAATTAATATTGCAGTAAAAATTAACTTTAATAATTTACAACAAATTAATATGGTGGTATGAAGAACAATTTTATTTTTCCTGACAGAAGTTCAAAAATGAAAATAGTTGGCCATAGTTCAAATTTTCACAGAGGTCTTTTAAAATGATCTAAACTTACATAATAATTATTATAGTGATATGACGTATATATTATATTATATTCGTACATCTACATCTACATAGAAGAACGGGTTCGTTTTCGATTCATCAGAAAGTGGGGTATAATTATTATTGACTAATGTCTATTGTAATCAGAATCATAGCAGTATACTTTACGGATGGAATTTCTTCGAACAATATCTCACAGTTGATAGTTCCGATTACCGACGTTTAGAAAACTCATTTTCAGAAATCAAAACACTAAAATATTATAAAATATATTTTAGAATACTGCAAATCAAAAACAAAAAAAATTATAATTGCTTTTTGAAATATAGTGTTTGGGAATATTATTTACACATAATATGCAATAATACGCATTCATCATTAGATAATACCTAATGTGAGAGTATTATTATTTTTAAATATTTAAATGTAACATCAAATTATGAAAAAAAAATATATTATACATTTAAACATATTAGTTATTACTTGTACCGTAGGTATAGGTGGAGGCAGTGGCGGCTCGTGGGGTTAATTGAAGGTGGGCACAAATATTTCCCTCATTTTCCATTATCGCCGTATTAGTGTCGAAAAATGGAGGAAATCGAGTACCGTTGATCAGCCCATCGGGGCACAACAAATTTGAGCTCGCCGCCCAATGCCCGTATATACGTAATAACACGTAATATAGGATACGTAGTGTACCGCTGGAGCGCCCGTATATGATAACATTTTTTTTTTTGTCAATAATAATATTTAAATAATATACGAATTATATTATGATGGAAGAAACACCTACTCAATTTTAATTTAATATACATTTTTATCCTTTTATTCATTTTTATACGTGGGGCACGTGCCCGTGTGTCCCATAGCACGAGCCGCCTGGGTACTAGGTGGAGGTATATGTTAATTTTCCACACACCTTGTAATACAATTATATATGCGAGAATATTTCACACAGACATAGCCACGTTATTTTCGAGACAGTTGCTGCAGGGTGGAGTAAAAATTGGACTTGACTTTTACTTTGTGACAATAACGAACCACTATCGATAAGATTATTTTACATGCACTCAACGAGAGTGCAAATACAATAATATCTATCTATCATACCATGTTGTACATAATATCTTCCAAATTTATAAAAATATAAGCAAAACAAGATTATGAGTTCAGTCGTTGGAAAAAAAAGGGAAAACAGCTAATAATAACATAAAATAAATTGATTTCGGTTTTATTCTGAAACAAATAATATGTACACATGAAGAGTACTGCACACGATAGACTATTAGAACTATTTATATCAAATATAAATTATTGATGATTTTTAGTAACTGGAAAAAATAATAATTGTATAAGGTGGCTTATTTTTATACCACATTACCACTGTGACGGAAATGTGATTTTTGAGGTGGGACATACCGTGCTTGAAAGACTAAAATATGAAATAGGTATTTCTAAAAAATATTGTAAATTAAAAAACTAAAAATCTTTTATTGTAGGTATCGTTTCAAAAAATGTCCACCCACAAAATTATGTTTGATCCTTTCACCCATAACATAGGCACGGGTTGGTATTAAATATTTAATTATATTATTTTTTTTTCTTATTAGTACCAATAAAATAAAATTAAATCGTCTACCTTACTCAATACGCGAAAATAATAATAATAATTAATAGGTAATTTTCTGAATGATTGTGATTTCAAATTTCCATCGAACATAATTATTATCGTGTTATTAGTTTATTACTTATGTTGAAAAACAAAATTAAATTCCATAGAATTATGTTATAATCACATAAATATTACATACTATCATTTTATTTGTAGAATAGCTAGTACTGAACACTAATGTATCGTTATAAATTATAATTTATAGTTTATAGGTTGTAGCATTAATTATACATAGTATACTATCTATAATCAATGGTAGTAGGTAGGTATCGGCGTATCGCGGATGAGAGTGATGGCGGATAAACATTTCGAACAAATTTACTAAGTTTATTTAATAAAATAATATAAAATATATTATCATATTATAATATAAATTGAATTTTTTTTGTTTACGAAAAGTATTTTGAGTATTAGTAGTATTATTTAAGGGGACTGGAGCAACCTATATTTTCCATGCATTTAGAATTTTAGACCAATAAGCGGAAGAAAAGTAAATACTTCCAGCGGCTCGATTTTATTTGAAAACTATATTTAGATGGTATGCCTTTTTTTCTAGGTTTGCTATGAAATAGATTTAATTTTTTCATTCCATAACTATCTAAACTGTAAAACAAGTATAAGTTATTTTCAGTAAAAAGTAAAGTTACTGCTTACTAGGTACATTATAGTATAATAGATACTAATGTACTTTTATACTAAATTAAATAAATTATAATTGAAAATCTATTTCATTATTAAAATAATAGGCCAACGAATTAAATTTCTTTAAAAAAGTTAATATTAATCGATTGATATAAGGTAAATTTTTCTTTCTCTTTAGGTGCTAATTAAATTAAATTTGTGCTGAAGAACCCGGAGAAAAAATATTTTTCAATAGATTGGCTTAAACAGTGTTCTATAAGTATTTTAAATACATTTTTTAGTACGGCTATTCTTTACTAAAAGTACTAGGCAATGGACATATTATTTGGTCGTTTGACAAAAATATTATTTTTATTTCGTAATAACGTACGCGGTACGCCACTACATACATTGTACATATTTTAATATGATTATCTTTCGGCTTCGGCGGGTTATCCCAGTGGAAATTCAACCGAATCGTGTACGACGGCGAGTGGGCAAATAATAACACTGTGTGCTATTATTTTTATCGGAATTCGATTGTTTACCAAGTACACTGCGAATAATAATATTATTTTTAATAATAGACGAGTGCCGGTCGCCGGATGTCCAAGCCCCCTCCCACCGCCCCCCAGCGAGGCTCTTTCGGGACACGGACACACACTCGCACAAACACGCACACACCACCGACGAAAACCTGATTTGAACGGGACGGCTGCGGTGGCGGGCAAGTAACTTCGTCGTCGTCGCCGTCGTCGTCGTCGTCGTCGTCGTCGTCTTCTTTCGTGATTCGTGAGTCCTCGGCCCTCGCGTATTATTCAGTATTCGCATTTGGGATTCCTCACATGGTCGCCGGTCTTTCACTTTTCCCGCGTCTACCGTCGCGCACTGTTCTCTGCTGCAGCTGTAGTCTCTGGGCTATTGGAGTTGTTGTTTCTTCTGGTTGTCATCATTCCGACCACACTTGCTCGTCATCGACTTCGCTCAAAGGTATAATATATTAATTTATTATTAGTCTTTTAAGTTTAACACGTCTAACTGGGCTTCTAAAATTTATTTATGTTATTACTCCCCTCATTCGTCAACGTTATGTTAGATCCTGGTCTCGTTAGGTAAAAGGAAATTAAAATTCGCGGATTACACCATCGTAAAGACTGTATTTTTACAAGGAGACACCCGATTTTTCGTTTGCACTTAAAGGCGTTCTGTAAAAATGGTCGCCACGAATGTTTCAATACCATTGGAATTGTTGACATTTCTTAATATATCATATTATTATTTATATTAGTGTCGTCGGTCAATTTTATTATTTGTCTATAATATCTATATATCGTGTGACGTGTGTTTATCTATAATATTATTATAATTATGTGCAACATTAATAGCGTTGCTAACTGCTAAACCGCGCACCACCGCCCGTGAAACGAGAGGGATCGTAAGTCGTAACCATAATTTTAAAACTTCGCACTATTATTATATGGTGTACGGTCGTAATCATAAAATATAGATAGTGAAGGAGGAACGGACAGGCCAGCTATCGGCAGAGTTATCACATGGTACATAACGGTACCTGTAGTAGTTATAGAATGATCGCGATTCCGCGATGCCTTACGTGCATTTAGTATAGGCATTTTCTACTCATTCCTTTGTCATCCATGGTCGTTGTTGTATCACAGAATAGATTAAATGATTATGTATGATTATACGATAGATGCAATGTAGATTAAATGGTTGTGGCTTTGTTCGTTTCGTTCTGGCGTCATGATTGTGGTTGATTCGCGCCAAACGACGTTATCAGCTCCGCGTGTTGTATAATTTGTAAACACAAACCGATGGTCATGTTATTATTATGCGTAGAATCTCGTATGCGCTTGTCGTGAGAATACACACAAGACTCGTTCATTGCGTATTGCATTGTATTATTATTTATTAATAATAATAGTCTTGTCATCAGCCGCCGCGCCGCTGCAGTTTTTTTTTGGAAAAACCGCCTTTTTGATTTTGTCGGCTCGTGATACATTTGTGCTATTAATTGTTATTTAATATTATGCTAAACGTCATGTCTGTATTTTTTTCTGTTCATTTTCTTGCCGATACTAGCGAGTGTAGCTAGGTGAGTGCGCGTTGTACGGATAATGGACGTAGATGTTTGGTTACATATCATTTCTATTATGTAGTTGAATTGGTTATGAATTTATGATGTTTGTTTATTGCACTTTGACTTTTTCGAAGCTATGGACAAATTGTTGCTTGACAGAATTGTACTTTCAGAATCAGACAATAGGTGGTATGTCATTGTTTTCAGATACAACATTAGAATTGAACAATACACACCTTGTTGATTACTATACTTATCCAGTTTGTACTTACATTTTCCCTCCTTTTGGCCATTCTTAATATTCTTAAAATGGCAGCTTTTTATTTTGTATGTAGTAATGCATATAATATTATGTTGAATTTGCTTGGTTAAATTATTTATTCCACTAAGTAACATTTCTACTCAATAAAAAATGTTACAAATACAATAAATTATGTACAGTTTTATATTGATAATGACCGATTGGCAGCATAATAAATGATAGAAAATGACTATTTGTCAACATGTTAATGGTTTTATCTGTTAAGTTAACCAATTTTTTTAAAATTCAGTTTAAGGTAATAAAAATTATAAACATAAAATTGAATTAGTTTCATCTTTTAATACTTGAATGCTAACTATTCTAAGAATTTTTCTCTATTACTTTAACCAGAGAGAAGTATCATGTTGAAAAATTAAATGGAGGTGTCTTTAGTCTTTTTGACTGATTTATTAATAAAACACATTTTGAACCTATTTTAGATAAACCTAGTTTTTAATTATACTAATAAATAATTATTATTCATCTGAATTTGATTGTGTTTGTTGCGCACAGTCTGAACAACCAACCAAGGGCTTGGCAAAGTAAAATATTTTATAGAATATAGGGCAATTCATTTTTTGTATAAGTAACAATCTCTTGACCTCTTACATAGTACCCACTAACCATGAGATATGTATGTACAACATGTACAACAAAAATATATGACATAATTTTGAATGCAGTAATTAAAGTATTAATTACTTTATAGTTACACCTAGTAATTAATATTAAGTCAATGTAGCAATAACCCACCCACCCCTATACAACTGCCTTTAAAAACTACGGTCAACATGCCACTGTAACCAACCATAGTATTTTCAATTACAATAATAAGATAATATTAATTTAAAACTGTTCAACTGTCATTGTAGTGTAGTACACATGTACGGTATGGTAAATTACCAATAAGGCAATATGTTAAGTAATACACAGTTTAATAACAACCAAACCAAAAATAACTTTGGTTATTAATACCAACTATGCTTCTCTCAGTTTAAAGTACCTACATAGTTTTGGAAAATGATTATTCACATATTGTGTGTCATGTATTATATAATTTCTTTTTAATTGAATATTGGAGTAGGTACAGATAATATCTATTTGTTATTTTGTCAACAATTCATATTCACTTAGTCAACTGCACTTGGAAATTTCTTACTGCTTTTACAACAATAGCCTATTGAATTTCTTATCTTGTTTAAATAAAACAAATTGACTTAAATTTATAAAATATTAAAAATCTACGTTGGTCCTGTTTTATTTTCCGGGGATAAATTAACTGTAAAATATTACATTTTGGTAGTGATAAAATTAATTTTAAGATAAGTATTAAGATATTAAGTAATAAATAAATTGATAAATCCTTCAATATTCATGTATAATACACAAAGATATTGTTAGGTTATTGTTAAACACTATATTTGTATTACAGATTAAACAAGTACAATGGCTGTAGTAGATGAGAAATCAAATTGTATCGAAAATGATCAATTAACAAGCTCATTAACCCCTGTTGATCAAGTTCTGACCCATACATCTAACTTGGATGATAAATCTGAGTCATTGTGTAAAGATGACGAGTCTCCTGTACAACAGATAGAACCTATGGAAGATGAATCTGAGTCATTGTGTAAAGATGATGATTCTCCTGTACAGCAGATAGAACCTATTGAAGATAAATCTGAGTCATTGTGTAAAGATGATGAGTCTCCTGTACAACAGATAGAACCTATTGAAGATAAATCTGAGTCATTGTATAAAGATGATGAGTCTCCAGTACAACAGATAGAACCTATTGAAGATAAATCTGAGTCATTGTGTAAAGATGAAAAGTCTTCTGTACAACAGATAGAACCAATGGAAGGTGTGGAACATGAATCTCCTACTCCTAGTAATGAAAATAAAAATAAAAACGATTTTGAGGTTGGTGATATTGTTTGGGCTAAAATTGGAAGATATCCATTTTGGCCTAGCATTGTCTGTATTGACCCAGAAACCAATGTGCACATTAAAGGATCACTTAGTAAGTAATTTATGTTATATTCAATAACATTTTAGTAATTTTAATTAAACATATTATTTAATTATTCTACAATTAGGTCTATATATTCTAATTCTACTTGAGAACTAAAAAATTTTGTTTTACTTGACTTATTGGGTTTATTATGTTCTACGTTTTTGTTATTCGTGTTGAGCAGATTTATGTTTTTTTTATAAATAGTTAAATAACTTAGTACTTAACTTCATATAAAACTTAATAATCATAAATTATAATATGTCGACAACATGAAAAAAAATTCTTAAGGCGCTCGGTGCCAATGCCATTTTGTATTCAAAAACATACTTACCAGGAGTAATGATCCTGACTCGTAGAATCGATCAGATCAGATTTGATTTTTTTTTTTTTTAACTGAAAAGAAATATTTTACAGCCTGCATTGATTTAAGTTTTATAATATTTTAATCTCAAACTTTAAAAAAAAGACAAATTTAAGCTTTTTTTACTAACTATTTTATATCATATTTTATATATTATTTAAAATAAAAAAAAAAAAAATCTGAGTTTGATGCTAAAATATAATATGTTAGTTCTATGACATGTACATGCGAGTGCGTTTGCTTCGTTCTCTTGCATTAATAACAATTTATACTCAACACATTCATAAGATTGTGCAATGCCAAAACAATATGGGAATGAGGTTGCCAATAATTTGCTCCTTAATAAATAGCTGGCACTTTAAACATACTTTTATATTTTGTATATGAAGTACCTGTTATTTATAGTCCTTCTGTTGTATATGATAGGTACAATACTTTTGATACTACTGAAGTACTTCTTCTGTCCTGTTGATTTAGTTTTATAGGTACTTTTTTTTATTCTTTTAGAAAATAAAAGACAATTTTCACTACATGTACGGTTTTGTAATGATCATGGCAGAAGAAGTTGGGCCAAAACCGTAGAAATCTTTTCTGGAAAAGAAGCGTTGTTTACAAAATATCCCAATTGTTTAGTAAGTTTAGTGTTAAATTCTGATACTATATTTAGGTACCTCATAAAGTTCAATCAAAGTTAACAAAATATTTGGCTAATATATTTATTTTATACAATGTACTTTTTTTAATGAGTGGTGTTTTAGTAATTACTAATAATATTTGTTTTTCTTATTTAAGAACCATAAAACACAAAATCAAGGTAATACTAAAAAATAATAGGAAAGCACTAAAGCCTATAAAATCTTATTTCCTTAAATTAATTTGTTTTTGAATAACTATATTTTTAACAATATGAGAGATGTCATGAGATTCTACTCGGTGGCAACAGACTTTAAACAGTATACCATATTATAATATTATGGTTACTTGGGAAGTAGGAACATCGACATCAATAATTGTTGAAAAAATAAAATGTCAAAGTTGATCTATTAATAACTCAAAATATTTTGTAAATTTAACCATGTTTAGCAAATGCTAATATAATCATTCAATTTAAATGTCAACTATCTATGACTATTCGTTTTTGAATTACAACAAAATAAGTAAATTTGATTTTGTCAAAAACCGGTTTTGTGTAAGAATTCCTGTTTTTTAACAGTTGCGTATTTGTATGTACCAATAGTAACTTAAATAGATTTGAAAATTTTTTTTTCAATCTAGAAGTATTCACAAAACAATTAGCAACCTAACAGAACATCTGTTTGATAAATAACAGATAATGCTTCAATCTTTCACGGGTAACAACATAGAAGGCCTCTTTATAGTAGACAATATGACGTCACACAGGAATAAACGATTTTATTCTGAAACTGTAAGTTTCATAGTATTCTAAAACTGGAGCAAGCAGTTTTTTTTATTGTTTTAATTTATTTGGGTTTCATGCTATAGTTATTTATTAATTGATTTAAAACAAAATTTTTGTGTTTTATGGTCCTTTAAATTTACATGAAAAAGCTTAAAAATAAGTATAATATATATTTATAAGGCACAGATCCAGAGGGGGCTGGCATTGTAAATTTATTTATATAAATAGCAAATAATAAAAATGTTGATTGTAAACTCGACCCCAAAATTTTCACCGATAAACATATACCCACTGACAATATATATTATGTCATAACCAAATTAAAATAAATACAAACCGAATCCTATATTAAAATCAACAGTCTATACTCGTGCCAGTGAGAGAGTGCTTCCCGTTCTCGCATCCAAATGTTCGAGCTCTGCTGTTTTGTACCAAATTTCTCCCATTCTACACCCTAGTCGCTGTCATACACTGCCAGCGTTCGGGTGGGAATGTGCAAGATCGGATAAATTTTGGTCGCTGCCCGAAAGCGCTCTTTCACCGTCACGAGTATATCATGAACCATTTCATTAAAAAAATTCCAAAACAAAAATCAAATAATTGTTTAAAAGTATTAAATTGAAGAAATTTTAGTAAATGCATACCTACTTCAAAAAATAAATTTGACTTACATTTTTATATTTATATTATAATTTAATTATTTTATTACAAGCTTTCGTACTTAATAATATGAAAATTAAATAAAATAATTTTTGGCACATGTTGAAAATTGCTTTCTTGTGGTATCCTCTGGGTTAGATGCTAAATGCTAAATGATTCTCAAAAATATTATTAGATAGATATTACTAATTTGATATGAGAAGATCTGGGCATATTATTTTTATATGGAGTTAACATGTCAATCATTTTTATCTGAGAAAAAACCAGCCAGAGTTGACTTTAAACCTTTTTAATTTGTTTTTTCCTAGAACCAAGTTTACAACGTCCATAGTAACATTTAGTTTTTGTTTTTGAAAAATATTACCCCCCCCCCCCCCCCTTCATTTTAGATTTCTAGATCAGTGCGTGTTTTTAATTAGATAATATATATTTAGTTCAAATAAGTAACAGCCTTATACAAAATTTAATATTCAGGGTGTAGCAGAAAGACCTGACAAATAAAATAACTTTTATTTCAATCAATACTTTTTTATTTTGAAAATATGAAATTTAAAGTTTGATTTAATTTAGCCAATTATACTCTATTCAGAACAGAAACAGACCAGGTGGTGGACGAAAACACTTCGTTGTTCGTACATTCATCTCCACTACAGCTAATTAACCAATCGGCCACCAGGTGGTCTGTTGTGTTGTGCGATTTGTACGTATTCTAAATAGAGTATAATAAATCTAATTTTAATGGTTAATAACTAGGGCTAGGAAAATGATGCACTATAAACCTACAATAAAGGAACTAAAAAATTGCCAATAATGCTACAAAAAAATGCTTTTTAACCAGGAAAATGCAACTAAAAAAGACTTGAACATTTTCAAGTTTAGCTGAAAAATATTTTTAATATCAAAAAATAATTTATTAAACACATTTTTATATGTTCACACAAATTAATTCTTAGAACAACTAAGCGCAATTAATAAATATTGAAAAAAATAAACTAAAAAATGTTTTATTAAATTTTAGGTACCTGTTTATTCTATAAATATTCAATGAGACAGTAAGATATTTTAATATCTCACAATCATATATCGACAATACTCCGTACACTAGCACTCGAATATAAACCCCCATAGAAATTCCTATAATTAGTAAATGCTAAATAATATTATTGTAAATTTAGACATAGTAAACAAGTCAATAAATATCGTTATTATTGTGTCTGGACTCCAGACAATCAACATATTACGTAACCTCTACTCCCCACTTGGTAATCATTTTGACAAAATCTAAGAATCTATTTTCCGATAAGGCGATAATATTTAACTACGAAATTACGAAATATATACTATTAAATATATATATACAAATAATACAATTAAAATTAATTCATAATTAATAATTTAGAAAAATATGTACGTAAATGTTCTAAAAATGTTAAATATGCGTTTAATTAACAAAAGCTAATAAATTGACAAAAAAGCATTTATTTACAAATATCATAAGAAAAAGCAAAAAACAAAGTTGCATATTTGAATTCTGTGATGAATGAATCGAATTTTGTTTTTGATTAGCTATGTCATCCTGGAGTACTATGAAAGAAAATGCAAATGCTACAAAATCCTAGCCCTAGTAATAACGTTTATTTAAGTCAAGTAGTTAATTGTTTTGGAGTAAAGTGATTTGAAACAATACATTTTTTCAATAAACTTTTGGGAAGTTTTTTTAATACATATTTAATTTGTATTTCTTTTTTATTTGTATTTCTCAGGTGTTTCTATCTATTATATACACAATACCACATATATAATAATTCAAATAAATTATTTACAGTGATATTTTACTTTTTGCACCTACCATATTATATTATGTGAAAAGTTTTGAAAACCTGGTTTAATAATAATTCATAATAATGTAACTTCAATTTTGTAGAATAAAATTATAAGTATAATCTCTGATCCATCTGGACTAGTGATTTTATTTTTGACAAATTGTTCAGCATTTTTTTTTTAATATTTTTGTTCCAATATCAACAATTGGAAATGTATATTAAAATGAAATATTTTTTGTTATTATTTCAGTAATTTATTTTATTTACTTGATCAGTCCCATAAATAAATTATAGTTTAAGATATAATATATCTTATTATCTATTATATTATATTATGAGATATTTTTAGCCAAGTATTTTAAATGTTTGTTACTAAATCACACAGTATTAATTTAGGAAAATTAGGACAGACAGGTTTAACGAAACACAACCCAAAATGATTTTTTTACAAATTTATCACTTACCACAAAGTAGTTAAGATCAAAGACAGTATCAAATTATCTATTGTATTTATTTTGTATTAATTCTGAATGTTTAAAGGCATTAATAAAAAATAGTAAGAAGCAAATGACAACTTGGGATGTGGCAGTAAAAGAAGCTGATAATTGGTTGAAAGTTAAAAGGTAATACACTATACTTAAAATTAAATTATTATAATGAAAAATATTTTTAACTCTACCTGTAGAATATGCGCAATCCCACCAAAAATTACCCATCTGATATTGGGACAAATAATATACCTCCTATAAAGTATTGCTTTTTCTTTTCTTTAGTCTGTTTAAATTTTAGGAAATGATTAGGTTTCTCATTGTATATAACTTATACAATCCTAGAAAGCCAACATTATTATATCAATCAATTTATTTTTTAAAACTTAATGTTTTGTTTTCCCTTAATAATTAAGTTCAATTAACCTTAGTTCTATATTAACCTATTTTTGGTTGTTTCAAAAATCATTGGTATAACTAGGTGGTTGCAAAAGGGTTTATAGCACCACTTGCTTTTTAAGGTAACTATTTTTATTTAAGTGAAATACCATCAATTTTATGTTCATAAATTATGAAATATTTATCGAACATTTTTTTTAAAACTATTTTGGTCATTATTAGGGTTAGGGACTTGTTGCATTTGCATATTGTTTAATAATGACTGCAGAATAGTCTAAGTAAGATATAAATTTGTTCTAAGTCATAACGAATTGAAATACAAAAATTTTAATTGCATATTTTAGCATATTTCGCTGTTTTTTGAGCAAAATGCATATTTGACAAGTTTTGGAAATTTATATCTCATTTATGCAGTTTTGATTTTATGTTATGTATATTTATTTTAACACGTTCAATGCTGACCTTATTTTGGCGTATTTCGCTACACGCCAATATTTGAATAACATAGATGCTGACGGATACGTGACGACGCCATAATCACAAAAAAGGCGGAAGATAAAAACCAATTTTATCAACTTATTTTAAATATACTGAATGGCCAATACAAATATTATAGTCATATACTAAGAGCTGAGTGTTTTATTCCACTATGAAAATACATATAACGTTGTCGGACACCCTGCGACACAGACCAGGCGGGACAGTATTCAGCGTCAGAGCGTATCCGACGTCGGCATTGAACGTGTTAAAGGTAACATTATTTTTTTTACTTTCATGCGTCTGTCAATATACCTAACGAGTCAGGACATGGCAACAAGGGAAATACCTAATTGTTTCTCCATATAACTCGGTTTATGAATAAAGATGAAATAATAAACTAAAACCAAACCTTCTTCATTGTAGGAGAAGACGAAAAAAATATAATTGAACATGCACAGTAATCTAATGTTTATAGTGTTATAGTTGTCAAAAAAAAACTGTTTACATTTCAATGAATAAATCAAATTTTTTATATTCAATTGCATATTTTGGTTATTTTAAGTGCATATTTCCTATAATTTGTGTGCAATAACCCCCGGACCGTAGTCATTATAATAGTTGGTGATAAATAAATTATTCGAAATCCCTATAAATATAATTCATAGTACTATTCCAAATAAGAATGAACCGTTTTCTTTCGCGCACAAAGACTGAGTTGCCGATCACTGTCTAACCCCCCAGTCAATCACTATGCATTCTGTGATTGGCCAACAGTTATCGGCAGCCGTCATTGATCGTCTGCGTTAGTGCTGCAGCCTTGTACAGAAAGTGTATACAAAAAGTTTTAATGTATTGACTATTATAGGTTTATAACTTAAAAAATTGTGTAATTTTAGTAGTATGGGGTTGTGCATGGGAAAGGACTCCCTTCTATTAAATTTCTACGACCCAAAATTTACAAGGCAGGCTAATTTAAATACCCTGTCTCAAATGTTTTGAAAGATTATAATCCAAATAGAAACCGAAGTTGACAAACTGAACCAAAATAAAAATTCATGTCAAATGTAATGTATCATAGAAGTAAAAAAAAAGGTAGCTTACAGTTTTTTTTATTACTTTTGTTATTTCAGTTGCAAATTTACAT
Source organism: Neotoxoptera formosana (assembly GCA_022818045.1). Taxonomy (NCBI): domain Eukaryota; kingdom Metazoa; phylum Arthropoda; class Insecta; order Hemiptera; family Aphididae; genus Neotoxoptera; species Neotoxoptera formosana. The sequence goes on along the minus strand of CM040630.1, from coordinate 56,702,790 downwards.
ATGGTATATATTATACATGCTAACTACTGGAAATAAAACAACTAAAAACTTGAAGGGAGAGTTTGAGGCAGTTACTAAAAAATATAAAAAATAATTAAATCTATGTTGCCTATACTTTTTGTTATGATTTTTTTAAAATAAGGAAGTAACTAACCTCGCCCAGTAATTCTGTTTTAATTTCTATTCAGCCATCTGGATTATTTTATTTTATAATTCAAATTTTAAGTTATAAAGAAGTTGAATATGGATGAAGTTATTGAATAGAATAGTTACTATTGCTAAAAATATATGATAGGATTTACGTTGTCCCGCCTATGGTAATTTCTAATTTCTTTTTGTTTTTTATTTTGAATACATTTGTAAATAGAAAACAGTATATAAAAAAAAAATAATCTAAACATTTTTAATGTTTTTGTAAACAGGGGTGTATAGTTTTCTTAAAACCAACTTGTGACTGAAGTTTGACCATCTCATTAATTGAAAATAAAAATTTAACATTTCAGAGTTGACAGAATGAATAGATTTTCCAAAACAAATGGTTTGAGTCGTTCCAAAATAAGTGGTTTGGGTCCCGCTCCTCCTAAACCTGAAGTTGTCTATACAGTTGTGAGTTATATAATTACTTATTAATGATAATTGTTGTTTTTGCATTAATAAGGTATTCTATTTTAGGAAGAATTTTTAGCACAGAAGAAAACTCTTGAAATGAAGGAAACTCTTGAAACACAATCTCTTGAAATGCAATCTCCTGAAATGCAATGTCAGCCAAGTACTAGTGGTACTCAAAGGACAAAATGTAAAGCTAATGCTAAAGGTTCTTCCGTTGTGCGTCAAAATCATTTCCAGTTAAGAGATAATGAAAATAACACCCCCATAGTAAGACTTCCAGAACTTCCTACCGATCCACCAAAACCAAAAGCTGTTAAAAGAAAATATGTCGACGTTCAAAAAAAAGAGTTACGGGAAGCTTTAAAGAAAAAAAAGGCTAAGAGAGCATTGCAAGTTAAAAAATATGGCTTCTCTTATTCATCATCCGAATATGAAAGTACTGATGATGAAGCTGAACCATTAGTACCTTTTAATCCATCTCGGAAGGTGTTGGAACTAATTAAACTAAGAGTAACGTAAGTTAAATCATTTTATTTAATTTAGATTTCAATAGTTGAATTTATAAATCATAAATATCTCTGAAAATTGTATAATATAATTTGTTTTAATTGTTAACATGGGTTGCTTAAAGCTCTGCTAGCGACTCCCTTAGGCTGTAGTATTTGGGATGTCACCTAAAATACTTAATAAACCAGATTTGCTGAGCGTAGTAATACAGCAATGCTAACATATGCAACATCGTCATATCACTGGCAGTATTTTTTTTATTAATTTGGCAACTGTTTATGGAAAATTTTGCCATATCTCTGTAAGAGGCAAAGGGAATCCAGCCCTTAAAATATTTCCTAATATCTCCACTAAGTATTAATGTTGGTTTAATTTTTTCAGAAAACATGGCATTTATTATATTATAGTGTAATAAATATTATATCATTTTATTATTGTTATTGGTGTTATTACTTATTAACTTTTGAGTCAAAACAAAACCTTCTCGTAGAACATGTGCTCTATAACTTAAAATTAATCTAAATATTTTTAATATGTCATTCCATATAATGATTTTAAAATGCAACAAAATTACTAACATCATTATTCTTTGTTTAAATATATAATTTTGTCCACATTTGTACATCTAATATATTAAAAAAATTGTGCATGTATATTTTTTAGAATCGTTTGTATTTGTACAATCTATTAATGAGGAGGACCAACCCTTGTATTTAATTGTCAAGTCTTGAAAAACCAAAAAAAAAAAAAATAAGGAAAAATGGGAATTTTTAAGTGGAGCCAATTATTGACAAAAATCGATTTTGTTGTAACACCAAAAATAATAATAGTAGATATATGAAATATTCACAAAATGTTTATTCTATACACAATAAAATATTTAATATATTTTGACTTTTTAGACTATTTATATTTTATAGGCCTAATCAATTTTTGGGTTTTTAAATTATTATTTTTTATTATTGTTGTCTATAACATTTTTTTAATTGGTTTGAAAAACTTCAAAATTTAATGCAAGATTCTTCAACTGTAAACATAGTATAACTAAAAAATCAAAAAAATATGTTAACATGGTTGTTTTTATAGATATTTTAAGTTCAAATTTGGACATAAAATATCAAAAAGTTTCAAATTATTTTGTAGTTAAAAATGTATAAAATTTTCAATTTTTTTATTTAAGGATTTGAAAGTTTAAAACAAGGTTTTTCGTAAGTAGTTATTAGTGAAACCTAAAAATCTAAAACATAATTATTGGTTGATTTTTATAAAAATGTTAACTACTAGAACTAAATTAGATATCTAAATGAATAATAACAATGTTAATTATTTCATTGTAATTTATAAATATTTTTCGTGGGTGCTTGAAACTTTAAAAGTATATTATTATATTCTATACACTTAATTAATTTTTCAAATGCAATGTTGTTTCCAAAAACTAATTCACATTACTACCTATATTATTAATAGTTAAATTAATTATTTTAATAGCAATAATATTTTAAAGTACTTTTAATTATGTAGGCCGACAGACTGTTTCCACTCAAAATCTTTTTTTGTATACATTTATTTTATATCATTGAATTCAAATTTAATACATCCATTACAGTGGGGTTTTATTGATTCTGCTGAAACTACCTGCTTAGAAAAAAGGTTTATATCGACTCTGCCGGCTACTGTCTATAATATCTACATATCAATTCCGTCGGACCTTGTATGTATATTTTAAAATGAATAGTCTATTTAGTATAATTAAGACAATTTTATAGTTATAAATCATAATATTACTATTTAATTATTATTATGTATATGTGAATTGGTCACATGTGAATATATTGTAAAATGTATGGGTAGTCTAAATTGTATAAAATGATAATAATTGCATAATTAAAAATTAGAAAATGCATTAAAAACATTTGCAAAATATCAAAAATAGTGCTTTTAACAAAAAAAAACAATGAAAATTGAACAATTATTAAAACGTTCATAAGTCGCAAACGGATTACTCAAATTAAAAATTGTAAACTCTAAAACTATTTTATTCATTATGTTTATAAATTGGCAATTTTGATTTTTTTCAAAAAAATTTAAATGAAATTTAAATTTTCTTATTTTCTGTACAGAAAAATGAAAATAAAAAAGTGCTTATGGTACATGTAGTACAAATTTCTATAAATTATATGAAAAAAAAAATGTAAGTTATTTAATTTGTCATAGCTTTCTGTTATACCCTATATACATATTAATTAAATACAAATATTATAATTTATAATTATATATATATATTCTCCAAATTATTTTGACTAGACTATACATTTACAAGGGGGATTGGGATGAACAGTGTCCGACAGAATCGATGTGTAGAATATTCATCTACACTGAAGATATTATAAACAGTAGCTGGCAGAGTCTATTCAAAATCAGCAGAATGATATACACCCATTACAGTGACCCTACTGTACAGCAGCACACAGTCCACTTTCTTTCCAACCTTTTTTTTTTTTACCCAATCATTTTGAAAAATACTGAGACTTTAATTTTTACCCTCTCCAAAGTACCAATTAGATACAATTAACTACAAGCAACCACCCCTTTAGTTGAAAATCTATGTATTTTTTCTATTATAAATATCAATATTGTACATTATTCTGCTTAAAATAAAAAAAAAATCAATTAATTTAATATTTTTTGTGTGTAATGTATTATAAATTGTTTATAAAAGAGGAACATAGATCAAAAAAGTTTCATCTATTGTGGTAGGAACTAAATACGTTAATAATAAGTTGCCTAATCAAATCACTAGAGACTGGACTAATATGTGTTCAAAATTCTAAAAGAAGATGTTTTTATATTCTATGATGATTTTTTGAATTTTTGATACATTATATAGGTATTTAACATTTCATATATTTGTTTCAAGAAAATTCCCTAGCCTTATAATTAATTTTTAGTAGTTGGATTCCAATGATAGTGCAACTTTTTTTGGCTAATTTAACACATTCACTGCCAGTGTCTTGTATAGTATACATATTTTGTGATATGAGTGTCTTTAGATGGAGTCATATATATGTGACATCGTAAATATTATTCTTTTACACAATTTATTGACACCGTTGTTTTATTTTAACAATTATTAAGTTTTTGTGCTTAATTTTAATGTTAGCTAAGGTATTTATTTTTAAAGTGATTCAAATTTTGGCCATCAGATATTATTGGTAATCATTTGTTCAGAATTAAATATATTAGGCTATCTTATGCCATGGTTTTTTCAGAGACCAATGGGTTTTACTCTTGGCCGTTAACATATTAAAGACATAGTTTAATATAGTAGAGTGATAATAAACAAAACAAGAGAATTACAGTAGTAATTTTCTAATCATAAATATTTAAGTAATACCTATATAAAATCAAATTTTATTCATTCAACTTATTTTATATTTTAGGAATTTAGAATCTGAAGGAATGCAAAAACTTAAAGAACAGAGAATTTTGATTAAAGCAATAAGACTTGCTGAAAGAAGACCTTCCTCCAAGAGAAGGAAGAAGATGAAGGAGGAAGAGGATGAGGATGAGGATGAGGAAGAACAAGAACAATAACAATATTAATAATTTTTATATCAATGAAGAATTATCTTTATTGGTAATTTATATATATAAATAAAATAAAACTGTACATAAAGGCAAAGAAAGCATTAAAGGAAAACATTTTTATTTTTTGTACAATAATTAAAAAGGATATTAGTGTTATATCTTAAAGTATAAGAGAAATAAAATACTATTAAGTTGATAATACATACAGTCAATATATTTAGTTATTTATTATGTGTAATTAAAGGTGCTTACTATTACATGTTTAAGAATTATATTAATTATCATGATCTTCAATTAATTTTTTTTACGGTAAGAATAAATATAAGTACTTTGCAGATCCATGTATATTTTTGTGAATAAGTTTAATAATTATAATAAAGAAATGTTTAATTTGGTATTCTAGTTGTATTTGTTCTTTATAAGTATATTGTGTTCATTTTTCAAAGTTAAAAATTAACGGATTAAAAAATTACTAAGTTAAAATTAGTTTAATTAAAAATTTAATTATTTTTGAACTGTAAGAAAAATAGAATCCGAAATATTTTTATTGGCAGGTAATTGTTCAAAATATTTATGTAAATGTGGCCATTTTGACCCTAGATCTCACAAGTCCATCATCATTAAATATAAAAAAAAAAAATGTCACAAAAACACCACTGTGGGATCACAACAATAAATAACATGAACATCGAAGTGCATTGCTGTACTGCACTGCAATGTGCACGTCAACTAAGCAATGAGTACAAAATAACAATACCATAATTCAAATTATCAATCATGGAGTATAAATAATTAAATATTTTAAATCAAATTAACAAAGACGTTCAGAAATAATTTCCCCTCCTTCCCAATAATTCCATAAAATAACGCGTTTCTCGGGATGTGTGCGTTGAGTGTCACTAGGTAATGAGTAATGAGTTATGGTTTAAAAAAAAACTAAGTACACGAACGTCACAAATATCGTGGTACCTATTCAAAATTGAAAATGAAATGACTAAATAAAAATTATTAATTAATATGTTTTCATTTTTACGTTATATTATTAAAATGATATAAAAATACTTTTAATTGTATAAATAGTGGCTATAATACCCAATGGCCAATATCATATAATATAATAATATAATGCATATAGTATATAGTACTGTAATATTACTATATGTAGCATAATATAATATACTGTATATATATTGTATACACATCAATAATCACAAACTTATAACTATTATTACATGCGCGTATCAAACTAATCACCATTATATTTATAATACATTATAATGGATACCAGCTATCTACAAAAGACCTTTATGACTAAATGTATATTATGTATATTGTATATAATATTATATCATATATGTATCAAACTCAACCGATAATAATTATACATTTTCCCTTAAAAGGACATTTCTTTTCTATGATATCTAATATTTCTCAAGCCAACTAAGCTATAGATGAGTGGGTTGTATGCAATTTTTAATTTAACTTAATTTTAATAAATCTGTAACAATTAACTTGAAGTTAACACTTTAATAGTATGTTAAAAGTTACAAAAAAAAAGTAACGAGTTACCTAACTCGGTTAATATTAAATTAATTTTAATTTTTTGGTCGTTAATTAATTAAGTATTGGATTTAAATACCATCTAATTTTTGATTTAATCATTGGTTTTTGATAATAAATGATCTTTTTGGACAGTTGCACATGTGTTGTGCTTGGTTATGATTAGAGTACGGATTTTGAAGGAATTTGCCTTTTTTTTCTATTGCTCTAAAACGAAGCTATATCAGCTACAAATTCGATTTATACTACTATGCACGACATTTAATTTTGCTTTTATGGGTATTTTTGGTACATTTTTTTTAATTGTGTTCTAAATAAACATATTTAAAATGTTAATTTTAATTTTTATATCAAATAATGTGTTTTCCAATATCGTATATTGTACCTATATAGCTGGCTCAACCGATTTTATCTCTTTATGTTTGATTTATGGATACGTTTATCGATGTCAGTTAGTCATTTAGATAGTATATAGTAGATTATTTTATCTTGAAACGACTTTAAACACAAAAACATGTTCTTGCTCTGAAAATTATCTACTCAGAATTACAGTTTAGTTTTCGCTGTAACACCGTATAGTTCGTTATTCTTACCGATTGTCACTTACAAAATGCCAAAAATTATTAATTATAGTGCTCGTCTTCGCAATTTTGCAAAAGAATTTGGTGAAAACATTTTTTCTTGTGACAATGATGTATTTTTTTGCAAAGTATGTGGTGTTTAAGTTTCTGCCGAAAAAAAATATAATATTCAACAATACCTATATATCGCTAGAGGTAAACATATCCAGCAGCTAAATATTAAAAATCAAAAAGAAAAACCAAAATCTCAGCTTCTAGTCACAGGTATGTCAATGAAGTTATCATTCAACGAAGAACTGTGTAATGTTTTTTTGTCGGGAAATACCCCTCTCACTAAATTAAATATACCAATATTTCGCAATTTTCTGCATAAACATACAAAAAAAATTATTCCTGACAAGTCTACGCTTCGAAAAAACTATATAGATCAATGCTATACAAATACTATTATTAAAATTAGAGATTACGTCAGGAACAAAAATGTATGGGTGTCAATATAGATGAGACTACTGACGTTGAGGGGCGATATGTAGCTAATGTTATAATTGGTATTTGGTACATTGGAAGTAGACAACCCTGAGAAAATATTCCTACTTAACTCAGAGGTGTTAGAAAAAACCAACCACTCTACCTACTATATCTAAATTATTTGACAGATCTATTTTTATATTATGGCCTGAAGGCATACGTCTTCATGACAACGTTTTACTTTTTGTGTCGGATGCAGCACCATATATGGTAAAATTAGGAAAATCTTAACAAGTTCTGAACTCAAAAATGGTGCATATAACTTGTTTGGCACATGGCCTACACAGAGTAGCAGAATAAATCAGAATGAATTTTCCAGAAATTAATAGTTTAATATCAAATATTAAAAAAGTTTTTTTAAAAGCTCCATACCGTATAAATTTGTTTGAGAATTTGGCTCCGGGTATTCCTCTACCTCCAGAACCAATTATTACTCGTTATTGGAGCACTTGGTTAAATGCCTTAAATTATTATTGTGAACATTTTCAACATATTAAAAATGTTATACTTTAATTGGATTCAGATGATACACTGGCTATTAAAAACGCTAAACAATTAGTCGAAAACCCAGATATTGAAGCAAATTTAATATACATAAAAAGTAATTTCGGATTTTTGGTTACTGAAATTACACGCTTAGAGACATCTGAGATGCTATTATCAGAATCCGTGTGTTGTATAGAAAAGGTTAAACAATAAATTAAACAAGCTTCGGGAAAAACGGGAGAAACAGTCACAAAAAAACTTGATGATGTACCTACTAAACAAAAATTCGGGATTTAAAATTCTTACCATAATATCAAATATTCTAAGAGGCGAACAAATATCAAGAGAGGAACTTCCTGAAGATTTAACATGTGATGATTAATCCATTACAAATTTGCTCCTATTTCATCTGTTGACGTCGAACGTAGCTTTTCAAAATACAAACATATATTGTCCGATCGTCGTAGATTTTTATTTGAAAACTTGAAAAAGTAAATTATTATATTTTATACACTTAATTAATTTTTCAAATGCAATGTTTTCTGCAAAAATGAATTCAACTTACTATATTATCCATAGTAATAAAATGAATTATTTTAATTAATTAATAATGTCTTATAATAGGTACGCTTGGTATATAGGCTGAGTGCGGACAGAGTGACAGACCGTCTTCGTTCAGAATCGTTTTTCGTATACAACAATATATATCATTGAATACTAATTTAACACATCCATGAAACTATGAAAGTGACCCATTCGATATCTACTTTACCGGTATAGCAGGCCAGCAGGACGTTACTCTTTTGCCGACATTTTAGATTCTGAGCGGAGCGAGGAATGTATTGATTTTACAATGATGTGTGTGTTTTTTTTGTGTCTGTCACCACTTTTAGGGCAGTAAAAAAGCTCCGATTTTATTCATCAGCATATTTTCCGGTAGGAAAGTGAATCTAGTTGGTACTTTGGGTGGTCAAATTCCTCATACTTTCAAACACGTAGATAAAAACAATAAAAAAATTAAGGAAAAAACGGGAATTTTAACGCGAAGCCAATTTTCGACAAAATCGATTTTGTTTTTTGGTGTAACATCAAAAGTAATCACAGTAGATATATACAATTTTCACAAAATGTTTATATAAATAATTTCCATACAGAATAATGTTTTTAATATATTTTAACTTTTTTTGAGCTATTTACTATAGGCATAATACATTTTTGAGTTTTTTTTTTTTATTACTATCAAAAATGTTTTCAATTGATCAATAAACTTGAAAATTTAATACAAGGTTTTTTATAATTTGTATTTAGTTGTAAGTAAAATTTTTAAAAAAAGTTGAAAAAGTCTTCAATAGTTTTTATAAGCGTCTAAAGTTAAAATTTCGACAAATACGAAAAAATCATGAAAATATGCAGGTTTTTTTTATTTTCTATTTAAATCTAAGGTTTGAAAATTCAACACAAGATTCTCTATAAATTTTTCTACCTTCTAAAAAAGAAAAAGTTTATCGGAAAGTCAAACTATTTTTTTTTGAGCGTTTGCGTTTCATGAAATTAGACATTGGATATTCACCCGTTTTCTTGGGGAACGATTTTCTTATTATGATGTAATTCAAAAAGGAATTACCGTAAACATTTGAAAATTTCAATTAAAATGTTTTCAATTTTCACTTCAAAAAAATTTTTTTTAAATATTTTGAAAAATTTTGAGCTAATTGTAGATTTAAGACATTTTTGGTTTATCAAAAATTTTTTCTTTAAATATTGATAGAAAAATTTCGGTTAGTCAAATTTCTTGAAAACTCAATACCAGATTCCTCATAAGTTTTTTAAATAGCAGATGCAAATTAATGGGTATCTTTTATTGCCTACCGTTAAAAATTCAATAAAAGGATCTCTATAAGTTTTTCTACCTTTCTAAAAAAAAAAAAATTCCCGGAAAGTCAAACTAATTTTTTATGAGCGATGGAAATTTGACATTGAATATTTTCTGCAAAAATTAATTCAACCTACTGTATTATTAATAGTAATATGAATGATTTTAATAGCAATGATATCATAGAATACACTTAGTTATGTAGGCTGAGAGAACGTATTCGCTCAGAATCGTTTTTCGTGTATAATGATTTATATCATTGAATTCAAATTTGATATATCCATGATTAGTGATACACCTGTGACCCGACACATACTGTACAGCAGAGCATACCCACTTGCCGACCTTTTTATAATTAAATCTAAGCCAAAAAGGCTATAGGGATCTCCCCCACCCCCCACGCCACATCACCCCTTTAAAACGTCAACTTCTGATTCAAGATACCTAACTGCAATTAGGTAAATACATAACACTTTAATAGAAAAGTCATAAAATCTTAAGTTAGCCGTTAGGTACCACTTATGTTATTTCAGTAGGTTGTAGATATACCGTATACACGTTATTTAATACTTTATTTTCTGGTTATTATGTTTCAGGACCTCAGAATTGTATTACTTTGGATATTAGTAATAATAGCTTATCAACTACTGCTGATGTCATACATTCAACTTATAAATGATTTTAAAAGTTGATATTCAGATTTAAATATTTATTGAAGTTTATATTATTACACAAAATACAGCAACAATAATATAAAGTATAGCCTATAGGTACTACTCAAAAAATGTATTCATAAATTACATTTGTATTTATATTTTTGTAACACATTATACTCAAACACCTTACTACAATAATTGTTCCGAAATTCAATTGTGTAACTAAAAATATAATATTATGAGTTGTGACTAGGGCGCGGATTTCTATGCAATCGCATATTTTTTCATTTTCACATTTTTGGATTTTAGTTAATAATCTTTACTAATCATAATAGCTTGAAGATATTAGTATTTTGACAAGAGATCGCATTTGTTTAATGAATGAGTCCACAAACCAAATTGTAATAACAGCTACAATTTACAAATACAACTATAAGTTACAATTTCCACCTTCACCATGGTCATGTCTGTTTATGTAATCAAAATGATCAAAGCCATGTCGAAATATGATTCAATTATCATAGAAAAATATAATGTAATTAATTGAACTAGTTTTAGTTAGAATGACTACTAACAATCAAATAAAGCTTGAGTATAGACCTTGATAATATTGGCATAATAAATTGATGTGCAGATTAAAGCATAATAAAATAAATGCAAAATAGGTGAGAATAAGCAAACAATAAATATTACAGTTGAATAAAAATATTATAATAAGTATAGTATTATAGTATTATAGTATTACCATTGAGTATAGATAGTCTATAACTCTATACGTCTATACTACTATCTATACTCAATGGTATTACCTGTGGACTCAAAAGTTGTATGAATTGAATATTTTTCTATTTTCTTTAATACCTATGCTATTTATCTCTATTTATCTGTCATTAATATATAAACCACGATAGAATTATAGAAATCCATTCTGTACAATGATGAGTTCAAAAATCAAAAATATAAAATGTCTATTTCATCGATTTTAGAAGAGCATATTTCTTTACATTTGTACAAAATATACAAATTATACATTATATTATTTAATGTTTTTTAAGGATAAATTATTAATTTTTTTATTATATGACTAAATATTTTATCTTTTATTATTTAACAAAGATATTTTTTGTCATTGTCAACTAAAACACTTATTTAGTATCCAACACACAATATTAAAAAAATAATTTTTATTAAGGTAGATAATACTATTTGCTAATATTATTTTTTCAGTTCAATAATTTAATGGTTTAACGAGAAAGGTTTGAGTATTTAATGATAATTCATTTTAATTATACCAGTAATTGAACCTTTATTTTATGATACTATAACAGATAGAAGATAGATTTTTTAATTTGCATTATAACATCATTACAATTTTAGTCAGAAGAAAATAATTTATTATCGCACCTATGATATTCATAATCTTACAAGATTTTTTTTAAAGTATAAAAAATGTTCTACACAATAGTATAGTATCAATGTTAATACAATTACAAAGGAGAAATTAAGTAACCGCTCTGCTGTACAGTAGTTAGTAGCAGTCAAGTGTATCAAGTACCTATTGAGAATTTTCAATTTTTAACTCTCAAAAGTACCAAATAAATCTAATTTGTAGCACAAGAAACTTCCATCAAAGTTGATAAACAAAGCATTTTTTCTACTAAAAAGTATCTCCAGACCCAAAAATTAAAAAAAAACTACAAATGTAAAATCAACATATAAAAGTAATTATTATTTTAAAATTGACTTAAATCATTTTTTTATATTAATGTATCAAAAAATAATGACACAGAAAATATAGTTCTTTGTATCGTGTGAAAAATTAGTTAATGTAGCCTGAATTGTTATTTTTTGTGCAAAACAGTTTTTGCAAACAATTTATGAGTATGTAGCGTTATCTAAAAGCAATAAAAGAATTCAATGTAAAATTTCATTTGTACTTACTTTTTGTGTAGATTAAGTACCTAGTTGAGCAATATAATTGTCATAATCTTCCGAAATTACAATAACACAATAATTTACTAACTACTATTAATCTATTGCTTAGTATATCTGTATATGTATATGTACAAATAAATCTCCCTGAAGAATGAAGATAGAATTATCACAAGGAAAATCTCTTCTTTATTCAAGTGGTACAATATAATGTGGTCATGAAAATAATTTATTTAATTAAATGGTAGTATTATTTTTATTTCTCATGAGTTGAATCACATGCAATTATGTAATGATAATCGTAATTTGAATGTACTCATCATACTACTACCATAACATAACATAACATAAAATTTATAATTTTAAATTAAAATTTGAATATGAATAAAATGAAAATCTACAAATATTTATATTAATTTGTGTACTATGAACATTAGTGAATATTATAATATAAGTTGTTACTCTCTAGTATAGAAAAAAAACATTTTTTTTTTTAATAATTCCTATTTTATTAATTGTAAACAATTTTAATTTGTTTTATTAAATTATATTATGAACAGTATTTATTTTAAATAATATCTTTGTATAAAAATGCAGATCTCATTTTATCTTAAAAAAGTATTGTGAATCAAATCAGCACATCATCAATTCAACAAAATTTAAGTACCTGATTATATAATTAATATAACATATGAAAAAGGTATAATGACAGTGTGAGCTATGGAGCTAGCGACTGAGAGCCATTGTGTGTGTGTTGTAGGCTTAAATAAACGATGTTTGTGAGATGCCGCCTTTTAGTAAAATCAAACCGTGATTGCGGCATGTCCCAATCATCGGCATAAAGCAATAAGTATATGATAATTATGGTCTATAATGTTTAATTTGTTTTCTTAAATCTAAATGTATTTATTTTAATGTGTATATTACATGAGGGTGCACTATTTCATATATTGAATAGGTTCTTATTCTAGCAATAATCATGGATATTGTTTTAATCGTCTCTAGAAATTTGTAGCCCGTAATAATCTGCAAACTGCATATTGATTAATAAACTTGTCCTGTTTTAAATATAATATTACATTATTACATCATGGTTTTTCAAGAATACAAGACACATTTGACGTTCTTACTTAAAAAAATTTCTGAAGTATTAAAATAATGCAGGTTGTCACAATCAGCTTTTATTTTGATTCCACAGATTCTCTTGGGTAATTGTAATTCAACTCGAATATAACATCAAGCTTCATAAATCATATTGGCCTAAGTTAAAAAGAAAAATGGAATATTATTAAATCGTCAATAATGTTGGAATTTTATTTGATTCAACCAAATTATACTCTTGAGTATTACAAATTGTGTTAATCAGTTACATAACCTGTACAAATATGAGATACCAACTACATTTTCAAATTATGTTAGAAATGTTTACATTTTAGGGGTTATCTTATTATAAAATTAATAAATTGAAACCATAACCATATTAGATATTTAATAATTTATACTGAAATACTTGAAATAACAATTCAACTAAAAAATATATAACTGTAACTAGGACATATGGCCCTAAAGATATCACAAATTATGCAAGCACTTAAAAACCTAAGATATGCTATATAAATATGCACAAAAAATGTTTTTCCCAGCAGCTTAATATTAAATAATATTACTATTAAATAGCATAAAAAATTAGAATGACATTTAAGTATAAGACACAAAAAACATTTATATAACAAACACAATTACTCGATTCAACCTTAGCCGCTTTGAAATGCATGAAGGCTGAAAATAATTATTTGTTATAAGGACTGATTGTGGTTTAAGAAAACGTTATTTTAAATAAAATGTGCAAAAAATGACTCCAAAAATGGAAATATGCTTTAAAAACCAAAAAAAATCTAAATAGTAAATATTATAAAATTTCAACATTAAATTACGCATATCTAGCTTAGTTGTAAAATGAAACAAATATGTTTCTAGCTGGTCTTTTTTTATAAACGTCTTCATGATATAAATGGCAGACCACTTTAGAAAATAATAAAAATTATTAGTTTTTCTTAAAATGGTATCTCATACAAGTGTTTATGTTTTGTTTAACTATTACTATATGAAAATAAATATACTTATTATAAGAAGCAATTGCTGCTTATTGTGTGTCGGCGGGTCGCTAGATCAATTCCTTGGATATTCTGTTCAGTCTGTAAAGGATCAAATGTGATAGAATTATTCTATGACGCAATACACATTGATTTGATACGTTCGAAAAGAAATATCACCATACCTTTCATCACTACAACAAATTAATACAAATATAGTCAATTTAGCAAATTGAAACACTACCTAATGAATTGAACTATGATAGTTCAATTGAATATATTTTATTATCAATATTTATATAGTTACCAAGTTACCTTGAGGTGATTGAATTTGTAGAGATATTACTTATCATTGAAGAGTTACTACTTTACTAGTTGTGTTCGATTTTGTTCTCATTCTGGGCATAATTTACACAGAGAATGAAATACATTATTGGCACAATTTTGCATAAAATCTATAAATAATTAATTATTATATGTATGTAAATGATAGTCATTGACGAATTACAAAAACCATTCCTCATAGAATGACTTATTTCAAAAGTATAACTCTCATAATTCATACATTACACTGAACTCATATGTTTTATAGAAGTGACTAAATCTATCATTTTAATATACTCGACAGTTCATAATTATTTGATCAAATAAAATTTTGTTTTTTCCAATATATAGGTAACAAACTACTAAATGAATCAACCAAAACTGAAATCATTCAGTACTATATAATTTATAATTTACTCAATGCTAATATACATTTTTTCTGACTGAATACCACTTAAAAAGATTCATAACAGATTCTAAAGCAAATTAAATCCAAGTACATAGGAACCTTCTAAAACCCAAATAACATTTCAAAATTTCCAAAATGTTGAAAATTCAAGGTCCAAAATTGAAGATTTAAAGATTCGAAAGTTTGAAAATTTCACAATACTAAATTCGAAATGTACTTTGAATGCATTTTAAATTCTTTTACAGTGGTTATTTTTATTATTTAGGCTGTTCCCGGTTGTACTACAATATCGGGTCAACCTGCTGGCCGCTACTGAACTAATTTCACTTCAAAATAAGTATTAAAAATAGTTAAATTTAAGAAAACTGAAGGTTTAAGCACCTAATAATATTAAGAGGTACCTATCACAAATGTGTGATTTCTTCCTTATGTGTCCTTATCCAAAATTCCAAAAAAAAACATTAGTTATGGATATACTTGGTACATAATGAATTAAAATTAGATACATATTAATATATTATTGTCAAATCTTATATGACTTCTAAAATTCTAATATGCTTTATCACTTTATCAGCTTTATCACGCTACTCAGTAAAGCGTTTATCACAGTGGCCCGTTGTCCTACAATCACAAGATCGCTACGCAGTCATTTTTATATATATGTTCCTTGGTGAACACAGTGTCGCTCAGTCAAACGCGCTCAGACTACTATAGTACGTGACTAAATTAAACTGCGGATACTTTGAATTATTTTGTTAGTTATTCGATTGTGATGTTATTTATACCAACAATTAACATTTAACAGAGGTAAGATACAAATTTCAGTATTCTAGTATATATTTTAGAAACTAAATGAACTACCTAAAATGTTTTAAACCTGAATGTGTCTTCAGGACTTCATCATAATAATCGTAACAACAATAAACGACCAACAGTTTTACTTACGAACTAAATATCTGAGAATTTTACTTTTTAAAATCCAAAATATTGGTGATCTAATACTCAAAATCCTGTTTATACTTACAACATGTAAGTATGTGAGCTGAATTCTAAGATTTACGGAATAGTACGATTTTGAAAAATATGATATTGTAGAGCAAGTTTCAAAAAAATAATTTATATAATATTTATATAATAGAAGTCAACGTTTCGATATTTTTAAAAGGCAAACACATACAGCATAAAATATCAAATGTTATTCCAAAATTAAAGAATTTCAAAATCCAAAATTTTGATTTTTAATCAAAAAAAAGTCAACTTTCATATTATTATACTTTGTAATAGGTATACGAGGCTGTAGTAATGTAGAGTGGATTAAAAACCAAATACTCTCGGGATTCTGAAGGAGATGAAATACGAGATTTTCAAAATCCAAAATAATATAGGATCTCTTAAACCCTAAATAATAAATATTCAAAATCCAAAATAATGAATTTTCAAAATCCAAAATAAAGAATATTTAAAGTCCAAAATAATGAATTCTTAAAAACCAAAATAATAAATTTTCAAAATCCAAAATAAAAAATATTTGAAAACCAAAACAATGAATTCTCAAAATCAAAAATTTTGAAAAAGTTTTAAGATATTTAAAATATATGATCATAATATTATTATTATGTGGGCGTTCCCAGTGGTAGATAATGAATTAAAAATTAAAATTAGATATATATTATTGTTAAGTCATAAGTAAAGAAATAAACTACAGTACAATATTTACATCAAAAACACATTGACCGAAAGTTAAAAGTCAACTTTCATAATGTTCATAATATGATATTGTACTGCTGTATAAGTAAAATAGATATAATCACAAAATTCAAGGGATTCTGTACATGAAAAATGAATATAAACGAAATTTCCAAAAATGAAAAATCTCAAAATCCAAAAGGTGAAATATTATTTTTAACTATAATGAAGTATATGAGGCTATAGTAAGTAGTAAGTAACGTAGAGAGATTTAATTTACCACCAATCTCACTCGGGATTAAACATCGAATAAATATTACGAAATTTCGAAAAATGAAAAATTTCAAAATCCAAAATTTTGAAAATTTCAAAATCAGATCCAAAATTTTGGAAATTTCAAAATATTTTTTGATACTATTATCCATTGTAACACTACGATCATTTTTATTATCTGGGCCGTTCCCGGTGGTACTGCAATACCGGGTCAACCCGCGGTGGAGCAGGAGCAAGCCCCAAAATCTCCACCAAGTTTGAAAAAATTAGTTTAACATTTGAACCTCTCAATGAAAGGTGTATCAGATGTTAAGCTGATAAGAACAGATACTACACTTTGATCTTAGCCGATAGGCCGAGAAGCGATACACTCTGGACATCACTGAGGTATCTTAAAGATAGACGCAATTCTAAGACGTTTGCAGTTTCAAAATTGAGCATGTTCGGAAAAGTAAAAGTGGAGATTTTCAAAAAACCGTTTTTTCAAAATCGGCCGTATACGTAAATAATTTGATGATTTACACCTCATATATTATTGACAATTGCATTTAAATAGATAATTTGATAGATTAATTGTCGACAATACGATCGATGTAATGGTGTAGCTCAATAGCGCCATCTATCGTCAATGAAAAACGGACGCATACACGATACATTTTTCTTCAAAAACACGTATTCCGTCGTCTATTTCTACATGAATTTGTTTTTCCTTTGGTTAAATAGTTGTTAAATACTTATGAGTTTCTAAATAACCGTTTGAACACAATACGATCACTATAATTATGACATAATTACAACAAAACGACGTTTTGACGTGCGAAAATTCGTCGACGGAGACCGCCGCCGCGCCACCGTCGATGCCTATATATGTTCCCTACGTGTAATGACGATGGGCAGCCAAACAAGTCGACGACGTGTACCAGTAGCGCCCTCTCGTTGCAATATTATCGTCCCATGTCTGTACAATATTCGTGATGGTATTTTATAATAATATGGTATCAAGGTGGATTTATTAATCCAATTACAACATATTCGCCGTATTAAATATTAATTTTAACGATAAACAGAACAATAATCGCAAAAATTGTGTAACTTTTAGATTGTAAATAAAGTAACACCACATTTTTATTTAAAATGCAATAAAACATTATAAAACATGGTGGGTACCTACGTTTTAAAATAAATTCAATGTATCGTCGTATACTCGTATAGCAAATTTATTTTATATAAAACTTACCCAATGAGAGTACATTATGTTTGATTCACTATCAAATATAATAATGTCAGATGTCTACCAGGTAACTAGTACAAAATATTGAATATTATTTTAATGAATCTTTACCTAACAGATTTTTTTAAGACATTTTTTACTTGTTTTACACACACAACTATACAAATACAAGTACACAAGTGACACAACCATCAACATCCCTTTGATTATATATTGTGTAGAGAAACCTGAGAAAAAATGTTCGATATTAATAATATTATATTATATTATATTATTATATAGAAATATTTAAATGTACAATATAATATACTCAAAGATAAGTTGCTAATATCTAGTATAATCTCTGATGTCCATTTACACAAATACCATACAAAAAATCCCTGAAATGAAATATTACGATTTCTATTACATTTTGAACACATTTTTTAAACGTTTATTACAAATAGGTACATATTATATTAGATATATTACTAGTAGTCGTTTTTACAGGTTTTTCTTTATATAGATGTAATTTAGCTAAGATTAATAGGTCTATTCAAGTCTCACCGTTACAAATATAGCATATAAAATACGTCAAATAATACAAATAATAATAATAATATTATAACAATAATAAAATAATTATCAAACAATAATTAATGAATGTAGATTGTAGACACCTACTATCACAGTTAAAAAACATAACATATAAAAAAATGAATAGGTCTCACTACTCACAGTTAATTATTAGATTGTTTTCTAATATTATGGCTTGTTCAATTAAAAAAATCTGGAATATTTATTTTGCCACTTGCCCACTTACAAACCTGGCACAAAGTTCTTTTAATCAAATTTCCGTCGTCCTCGTTTGTCCAAGTTTCGTCGTTTTTTTATTGCTTTCTCTTACATCATATTAGTTAATTTTGCATAATCCGCAGCAACCTCATATTTATTAACTATTTATGCCTCTTTGGAATTGAATATTAATCATTTGGTAATTATAGATACTAATTAGCGTTTAAAAAATATTTGTTCAATCATTTCCATATATATGTGTTTGTGAGTAATATTGTAGTCTGGGGATTTTTTTTTCCAGGAGAATTTTATTCCACAATTCTCAGTTGTTAAACTATAATATAAGTATATGCAAAATAATATGAAATAAACATTGTCATGAATATAAGTCTTATAATAATTGTTTTTTATGTTGTTATCGAGATAGATCCACCTTAAAATGTTAAGTATTACTTCAAAATGTAAATTGTTACAACTACTTATTCAAGTCTGAAGTTATAATAAATCTGTATACATTTCATCAAACATTTTTTCCGCGATTCGTCATACATGATATATGATTCCAGCCAAACAGCGCACGTATTTGTTTTTTTGATAGTTTCTGGTCGGTCTACGATTATGAGACCCGTGTAAAGCGCGCTGGAGTGGTGGACGGTGGTGATTGTGTCAGACACTGCCCCAGCTTTTGGAATTCTGGAATTTTAAGGTCTGGCACAGTTCATGTATAATATATTTTATTGTTTTCGGGTGGAATACAAAGACCGGTGTGGTACATCGGCTAAAGAGAGAGATATACGACTCAATATAATA
The DNA here is from genome assembly GCA_022818045.1 of Neotoxoptera formosana. NCBI lineage: Eukaryota > Metazoa > Arthropoda > Insecta > Hemiptera > Aphididae > Neotoxoptera > Neotoxoptera formosana. Next base: position 56,682,870 of record CM040630.1, on the reverse strand, counting down.
TTTAATATACGCTGATTCACTCGAAAATTAGTCGAAACGAGAGTTATTTTACGGGAGCAAAAACAAACACTAAATACTAATAATATTGTCAAGAACAAATAGATTTATTGTTTGATCCACGATGTAGAGAAAATAGGCGAAACCGCTGCGGCGCTGCCATATCTTTTAAAGGTTTTTTATTGTGGTATCGAGAGTCGGAGGAGGAATATCTTTCAAAGGTACGATGTATTCATTATTGAAGTAAGAAATCGCGGCAGTTTGATAGTGCAGAATTTATCACTAGAGTACGCCACCATTCATGCACGAAGGCCGACTTCCATACGTAGTGACTCGTAATAGAGATTATCATTTAAATTGTAATAAATTGTTGTTAAACATTTCAAAATATGTAAATAATCTTCATGCCGACATAATATATTTTATATTATATTCTGTAGGTTCTTAAAATAAACGAATGTTTTGGAATCATGTACCAATTATTATGTAAAAATTGTAATAATATTATAATATAGTCTGTAGCCATACCATACAAATTTATTGATTTAAATAAAATGTATATATTTTATTGTATGATATATTTATATGTTCATTTATTTATTGATTTATATTATGTACAAAAATAGAATTAGTAATACCTACATGGCTACATACAATAGGTATAATGTACGAGTTTAAACTGTAAATAAAATCTCAAATAAACTACTATTTACTAACCTAAGTATACCCAAATAAAAAATCATAATTATATTATACTATTATTATTATTTGTTTGTACAATTTGATTTAAGTAATTTAAGAATTGAATAAGCTAATTGTCCAGTTATCGAAGCTTTAACCTATTAATAAAAAAAATACTTATAAAAGAATAGATATTTTTAATTTTTATATACCTACCTAATTGTTTGTCTTTACACAAGTCTTAAGATTTAATTTATGGTTTATAGAAACAAATTATAGGTAACTACATAAAGTAGTTTGTAGGTTGATAAATAATATTAAGTACGTACATTTTTAAATCATGAAAATTTGCAGTTTTTTAAATTTAATTTCTGTTTAAATCTAAGAATTAAAAATTTAACATAAGATTTTCCATGAGATTTCCTTCCTTTTACAAAAAAAAAGTTTACCGGAAAGACAAACAACAATTTTATGAGAGTTTGAAATCAGATATTGGATATTCACCATTCACCCTTAAACTATCGATTTCACAGGGAACGATTTTCTTATTTTGTTGTAATTCAAAAACGTATGACCGGAGAAACTTGAAATTTTCACAGAAAGTTGGGATTACCATTTTCTGTAAATCGTTAAATTTTAAAAATATTTTGACATTTTTTTAGCTAATTATGGGCATAAGAAATTTTTGATTTTTTTTTTGTAAATATCTATAAAAACTTTTTTGTTGAGTCAAAAAGCTTGAAAATGTAATACAAGGTTTCTCATAAGTGGTTTTAATAATAATTCAAAAATATTAAAAATACATTGGCACAAATTTTTTTTTCATAAGCATTTAAATATAAAATGTTGACCAAAATTCAACAAAATATCAAAAACTTATAAATTGTTTTGTAGTTAAAAATGTATAAAATATACAGTTATTTGAGCTAAGATTTAAAAATTTAAAACAATTTTTTTTGGTAAGTAGTAGATAGAGTAACGGATAAATAAAAAAAAAATATATTTACATAGTTGTTTTTTATAGACATTTTACTCGTAAGTTCAAATTTAGATGAAATTAGATATTCAAATGAATAAAAACGGTGTTAGTTATTTGGTTGTTTTTTAAAAATATTTTTCTTGGGTGCTTGAAACTTTTAAAGTATATTAATATTTTATGCACTTAATGACATTTTCAAATGCATTGTTTTCTGCAGAAATTAATTCAATCTACTGTATTATTAATAGTAAAATGAATTATTTTAATAGCAATAATATAAAATACACTTAGTTATGTAGGCTGACAGCCGACAGGTAGTCTTTGCTCAGAATCGTTTTTTGTATACAATGATTATTATATCATTAAATTTAAATTTAACAAATCCATTGCGGGGAACCCACTCAACACCCACTGTACAGCAGAGTGGTACCCACTTGCCGACCTTTTTAATAATACATTTGTGTATGTTTAATAAAGTAAATTATTTATATAATTTTAATATATATATATATTATCATTTCAAATCAAAATACAACTTAATTACAAAGCTAAATTTGTTTTATTAAATTATGTGGTATATATAATTGTATAATATAAATAGCAATGCCAAGTGTGTGGTGAAATTCCCACGATCATACACTTAATTTGTCACAGACAAATTAATTCACAGACATCAGAACCACGCTTGAATTAGATGAAAATCTAGAAGAAGCTCTAAGACCTGATCTTGTCAACTTAGAAAAAATAGTTAAATACCTAAAACTAACCAAATTATATAATTTAATCTAACATATTTATTATTCAAACAAGATTCATTATTTTATATAAGATCTTTGTCACTTTTATTTTGTTACTTTCAAATATCTTTGTCAAAACATATTAATATCACAAGCCAATAACCTTTGCCGTTGAGGATTATTTATTTAAAAAGATATAGATATAAATTTTTTATACACTAAAATAGATAAATTTAGACCTAAAAAAAAAAAAATTGTGAACATTAAGCATTATCAAATAAAAACAACTAAGTTGATTTTATACATAATATTTACAAGACACCATAGTTAAAATTGTAAAAAAGATAATTGATAAAGTTATACAACACAAGTCACATGCTATACATAAAATACAAAAAAATGTATTGTTTTTAATATTAGATCAGCTAAGGACAGATAAATTTAATATAAACTTATTTGGATGCAATGAACATACAAATGCATTAACCAAAAATATTTTAAGATTTTATTTACAATCAAAAATGTATTTTGTATGTGATGCAGAGAACGCAACTTGCGAAAAAAATTTGGCTAAGCACTAAAGCAGTTTAATTTGAAATAAGTGTATAACATAAAGTTTATAATGTAATATAAAAAAACTTCCTTAATTGGCATAATTGGAACTATTTTAAATTGTACCTAATTGAATCGATTAATTACATAAAAATAATTCTTAGTCAATATTTTGGAACTATTCTAGTTTTACAACCTATCGATTTTTAAAATTTTTTTTTTCCAAAATGTGTGGTATTTAACGCTTAATAAATTGGTAAAATCAAAACTTACCTAACATACTTACTTTTTAAGTTTTTGCATTTAAACATTGAAAAACACCATTTTCAAAGTTCATAATAAATCCTTTCTAAAATTAGCTAAAAATTAGATTTTTTAATATATATATATTTTTTTTACTATGTACAGTTTTGGATGAAAAAGTTTTTAGTTAAATCAGAATTGTGCTATCTGGCTTAGTTTTAGAGTTACAGTCTACAGGTATTAAAAGTTGCTAATTTATGAAAAAATGTAATACAGGTAAACAGGTATTTTTTTAATAGTATATTAGTATCATTAATAGGTAGTGACCCATAATATTAATTTTATAAATTCAATTAGATAAATTTTATACCCATAATATACATACTGCCTAATTAAAAAGGTAGATAACATTTTAATAAAAAAAGTCATCTTCCTCATCGTCTGAACCCGAATCAGAATTATTTGGTGTTAACAACAGTTTCTGTGTCTAAAGTTAATCCATTTGGGTCATACACTTGTGCCGCAAGTTTAAAAAATTCAACCAAAGGGTTTAGGCCCGAAGAACGGCATACTGTAATTCATAATCAAAGTTTTCGATCAATGACATGTAGGTACTTCAGATTTGATTCGTCAATTATTAAATTATAAAAAAATTTACATGTGCTAAAACAAAAACCAGAGGAATAATTGTAAACGTTATTAGTCCGTATATTGTTGATAATATCGTTAAAGAATTGAGTTCTGAACAATTTATTTCGGTTTTAGTCGATGGTTCAAATCATAAATCAATAAAATTAGTACCAATTCTTGTCCGTTATTTTTTGCCTGACGTTGGTATAAAAAATAAAATCCTCGAATTTTCAAATTTGCCTGGCGAAACGTCCGATTTGATAACAAAAAAAATTATAGACGTTCTTACAAAATTTGGAATAAAAGAAAAAATTGTAGCTTTGTCAGCGGATAATACAAATACAAATTTTGGTAGAGTAGCTAGGAAAGGGAAAAACAATATTCACTCAAAACTTCAGACTGAATTAAATAAAAAATACTTGGATTGGGCTGCTGTGCCCATATATTACATAACGCTATACAATGCGCCTCAAATAGTTTACCTATAGAGGACGAAGCCATAACAGTTACATTTTTTGGTTATTTTCATATTTACATTGTTCGCATGGAAAAATTAAAAGAAGTTTGTGAATTCCCAGATGTTCAGTATCGGGATATTTTAACACATACTAAAACATGATGGCTATCATAGTATCATTATCACCTGCTATTGATCGAATTATTTTAATGTTCAGTGGTTTAAAGTCATACTTTCTTTCGCAAGACTCAAGTCCTAAGATATTAGTTGATTTTTTTAAAAATTATAAGTCCTAAAGTCCCTGTTGTATATGAAGTTTATAACTTAACGAAGATGATTACCTACTTTGATGAATTTATGTCATTTTTAAATATTCTACTTCATTAGAACAAAAATGGTTACAAATATTTAAATTATTTAAAGAAAAAGACGTGGGTATTTCAAATCTTGTAGCAGTTGTTAAATTTGCATTTAGTTTACCAGGTTCAAATGCATCAATAGAAAGAGTGTTTTCATTGATGACTTCCACTTGGACCGATGTACATAATCAAATGGATGTGGCAACTGTAGAAAGTTGTTTGATTACCAAAACAATTGGTTTAAGTTGCATGGAATTTCATGACGAAATTATAAAAAATCAATCGTTTCTGAAGAACGTCTATAGCACGCAGAAATACACGATGACAGCAGCTGAAGATAAAGCTTAAAAAATGTTACCTATATGTCACTATGAAGTACAAAAATATGTAAACTGTACATAATATATAATAATAACAAAATAATATCATAGGTAAGTACTAGGTACTAGGTAGTAAGAGTTTTAAAATATTACTAAAAATATAACTATTTTTACTTTGCCTCAATTAATTGAACCTTGGGTATTTCTACAATATAATGGGATGGCCAGTAAATATTTTGGGCTACCCCAGGCCACCTCTTAGCTATGTGCCTGATTATAATACAGTAAACTCTTAATTATCTGTGGGCGGAATAACCACTTTACGGAATATTTGTGTTCCTCTCCTATACTATGACACTGTACATTACTAAAAATAGTGTTTGTGATTTAGTGTATAGTAATATATATTTTTATGAAAAAATAAATGTAAATGTTATAAATATTATTTGAATGTTTAAAAAAAAAACAACCTTACTTATATATAACTTTCTTTAAATACTATTTAATATTACATATTATCATTCTATAATTGTTTTAACAACATAATAATAGCATTTTTGTTTAAATTTGTGTTTGGCGGATTAACCGCAGAATTTGTTTATCCGAGGTTGTGGTTCCACCCTACTTTGCGAATAATTGAGAGTTTACTATATTATATTAAAAGGCAATTAAGAAAATCAAGTTGAAATAAAGGCACACGTATATATATTTTAAAAACAAAATTCACAACTCATAGTTAACAAAATAAAATATTTGAATTCACTCAAGTCTAAACACAAAATGGCAGTAATAAAGAAAAAGAAAACCATAATACATTTGCTTAAGTAAAAATGTAATATAATATAAATATATAAGATAGTATATTATGTAATAGTTTGTTGCCGTCATATAAAAAGTGACTCAGTGAAATTGATACATTTATTCAAACTTTGAATATTGTAATTTTTTTTTTTTTGTATTCAAATACTTAAAAAGATTTTACAAAATACTTGATGGAGTATTTTCACTTTTTGCATTAGATAATGATGTATATTATAATCAAAGAAAGAACTTTTCCCTTTAAAGTCAGTCTTACGACAATCAATACTGACATACATAAGGCAATAAAAGTATTTAAATTCGGTTAACAAAAACAGTTCTTAGACCATTTATAAACATATAGCTGTAAGTAGTAACATATTATTAAAGACATTAAATATTCAGAAAACTATGAAATAAATCTTTTTTAATATTATATGTATATAATATCTTGTAAAAATGTATTAAATCACAACACAACAATAAAATATAACTAAAAAAAAAACATTTTAACAACAGACTATCCTTAATACTGTAACACTTGTGGATTAATATTAATTATTTACTTAAAACTAATTCAAATACAAATAAATAAACAATGACTTGTTGATAAATAATTTTAGTTTTATGTTTAAATGTATTTAAAATTTAGCTATAACATAATTGTTTTACTCAAGAATGAAATCCATTAAATGTATACATCATAAATTATGTATATTGTTAACAATTTTATATTCTAGTACTGTTCCCAACAAAATCATTTTGTTTATAAATTAAATTCCTTGTACCATTAGTTGATTTAAATGAGGTTCCGTTTGGATTAATTTATATACAATCATTTTATAAAAAGTTTGGACTATAATTTTCAACAAGGCACTGACTGAACAATGTTCCACAAGTAAAATAAAATGGCGACATTAATAAATAAACATAATAAATTAACATTAACATAAACTTTGAAATTAAATAAAATATTTTAAAATAAATTAGTGGTTTTAATAGCCACAAAATAAAAAATATACATTTTAACTAAATTATAAACAACATTTAACGTTAAGTAATCAACAAGCACAAATCCATATTTTTAAATTGATTTAATACTTTTAGATTGTATTTGGTATGAATGAACTGAATAACAATTAAACATCTTTGGATAAAACTTTGATTAGGTATAAATTAAATAACTTTTTTTACCTATAAGTAGGGGGCATTTAACATAAAATAAAAAAACTAATTCAGTGTAATAATTAAAATTAACTTCTAAAGAAAATAACATTAAGAGATCTCAGTTAGGACACAAAACCATTTGGAACATTAAATAACTAAAATTACAATATTTCAATAGAACTGGAGGATGTTGAACTTTTGTTTACATTCCTTTTAGGGACTACAAAAGATTTTATTTTTGACAACTCAGTCAGTGGAACTAACTTAGAAGAATTGAATGATAAGTTATCTTGAATTTTTTTGGGAACATTATAGAACCACTCTCCAATTTTTTTAGGTTCCATATTAGACATCATTTTTAAAGAATCTTTTAATGACAATGTACATTTTAAGCTAGGATTACCTAAATTGGCTATCTTCTCCTGAATGTATTCAATGCTAGATTTAGTGTCAGGGATGCAGGTGTATGTTGGATAGTAAGAACAATTTTTATAGATATTTCGACGTAACTCAGGATGTTCAAATGTAAACATTTGACTTTCTGTGAAGCTTTTTGAAGGTATAACTTCAGTTACATTACTAAAACTTGGTTTTCTGACTACACGTATACATCTATGAACTGGTATAGTTTTGTCTGGGATTTTTTTTTCATCAATATCATCATCATCTGATGATGATGATATTGTTATATGACTTTCAACATCACTTGAGGGATATTTGTTTTTTAAATTTTGTATTCTCTTGATACGTATTATAACTGGTGGTTGGTCAGACGCAATTTTATCATTATTTGAATTTGATGGATGGTTGTTTACAACTTCCACTTTATATATATCCTTTGACAATGACTTTTGATTTGTTTTGTGTTTCCGTTTGGTTTTTTTATAAAAATTAACTTCATCATGTATTGGTGAATGTAACTTCTTACTAGGTCTCTTTTGAGGTACAAAAGAAATATCGGCGTCAGAATAATGGTATTTTCTCTTTAAGCTTTCTGATGGTTGTTCTTTAAAATAAATTGGAGCTTTATCATCAAACAAACAAGGCTGAAAAAAATATAAAAATGTAAAAGTTATAATTGTTATTTTACAATTAAATAAGAACAAATATTTAACAGCCAATTAACTTAAAAATATATACAATGGTTTAAAGAAAACATTTTCATAACTACAACAAAATGCTTTTTATAAGAACTAAAATCTTATTATGATTATTTTAGGTTTCTAAACAAAAGTTTAAAACACCTTATATCTGCATTGTGTCTATTCATTAGTTTCCAATACATAGTTACGATTGTTAATTTTAAGATATTTATTTGTTGTACTAAGTTAGGTGTATGGAATGATAGTTTATTGTGTTGTATACTTGTATTAAAATATGTTTAGAAATTGAGAATTTAGCACGGAGACAGAATGAGTTTTCCTAACTTGTACAATTTCTCAAAACCAAGTTTATCACAATCTCCTTTTTATGGATTCTCAGGTATATAGGTATTATTGGTGATGAGTATGCTGACTCATTAGCTAGATCTACCAGCAATACCTCTATAGCAGATCCTCTGTCATACCCATATTCTAGTTAATTTCCTATACTTTATAAATCCAATCATAAATTGTGGTTAGACTATGTTTAGACTTAAGAGTGAATTTAAAACCTACGTACAACAAATTATAAACAATTCACTGTATCCACAAAACATAATATTATAAAACTCAATATAATTATACATATTTTGGCAACTTAATTATTTGTTTTGTTAAATGAAAGCAAATCTTTGAGACATGATCAAAAAAAAAGTATTATTAGAAATAATTTATTACTTTTAACATTTTGAATATTTATGTGGATAAAGTGAATATTTTTTTGTTTCTTTTTTACAAGACTTATTAAAAGAAATTAAATTAAGCTTATACAATTTACCACATTTTTTTGTTCAGCATCATCTGAATCGGAATCAAATATTGTAATAACTGTGCTTTCTATGCAGTTTTTAAGATTAGGTGTTTTCTGAGCTGAGTTTTGATCTTTGTTAATTTGCCTAAGTAAATTAAAAATAATATAATAAAAATGAAATGTAATGTATAATATAATGTTAAATTTTGATACAGTATTATACAACTTACTTATTAGACTTATCGGGTACAAATTGGTTAAAAATAACATTTAAAGGCCTCTCATTAATTAATTCATCTAATTCATGAAATTTGTGTTCATCTTGACTTTCTCTCATATGTTTTTTTGTATTTATATGCTCCTTATAATTCATAAATGGCATGTCACATAGTTCACACATTCCACCAATCTCTGAGGTACTGTAAGTAAAATTATTAATAGTTGCACAATAATCAATAGTCTATAAATTCAAATAAATTTAAAAAAACAAAACATTTTTTACCTGTACTGATCTGAAGAATAATCATCAGCACTTTTATCTCCATTGTATTTATGTTCGGCTGAATGTTTAGTTTTTTTTTTACACAATGCATCGCCTAAATCTGGCCACTTGGGTATGAATTCAAACACAGGACGTTGTGCTTCATCCATTGATTCTATTTTTAAACTAACTTTTCCTCTTAGTACACTTGCAACTTTATCTGTGGGTTTTTTGTTGGTACGGCGTTTTTTTAATAAAGACTTGAGCCAATGTTGAAACTTTATTTAAAAAGAAATGTGATTATAAATTAGTATTTGTAAATTATATTATTTTACTAACCTTTTTGGCGGATAAAATTTTTATGTTTAAAATATTAGCCTTATTAATGAGATCAACTGAATTTTTGCGTTTAGAAGATGACCCATTTTTTACTTCAATATCTTTTCTACACTGAAATTTCACAAAATAAATTGTTGATTTATAGCTTATAATAATGTAAAATTAGATAAAAAATTGTCTCTTACATTATTAGTTTCTGAAGTGCTATTACGTTTTACCCCTTCATTTTGTATCACATCTGATATTAAATAATCGGTACTCTTCTCTAATGATTGAATTATTTTCTGTTACAAAAAAAAATTATTTATATTTTTACATAAACAAATTATACTTATAGTACTTAATCTTATATTTAAACAATTTTTGGATGTGATAGTTCTATGAGCATAATATAAATCTGTTCAAATCATATTTTATAATATTTTTACTCATGGTTAATAATCAGTTATCATTGAACTCTAACCACTTAATCGTTTAACACATAAGAAACAATTGTACTCAAAAGATAATTAAAAAATGTGTTACTATTTATTAAAGTACTTAACAACAACTAAACTACATAATAAATAATTTATATCAAACAAAAATATATCTCCACATAAGATACATATAAATATAACTTTGGTTTGAAAATATAATTAACATGTTTCATTTTAAATCCTACAGAGAATAATAATATTTTATGTTAAATCTTATATTAGTAATAATAGTTACTTAAACAAGTTAGTAAGTAAAATTACTATTGAGCTTTACATTATATATCCCTAGTAAATCCGGCACTGAGGTCATACATTCCATAAAATATAATGTCTGTATACTTACTCCTCCATATGTATTTATGAGCTTTTCCACTTTTGAGCTGACTATATTGTCAACAATGTCAATAAGAAATGTTTTATCGTAGAGTATTGATCTTTTATTTTTGCTTGAAGAACCTAAAACTAAAAAAAAAAATTCTTAATAAGACAAATGAGATTACATTTAAAAATTCAATCAATTATAAATTCCAATATTCCATGCAAATTTATTAAAGAAATATAATTGATCAAAACCTTTATTATATTTAATTATAGCATAAAATATTTTAAGGAGAACAGTTTAAAGTTTAAAATATCTTCTTATATATTTCGTTTTCAAAATATCTTCCTTACTCCTAGCACCTACACAAATTATTTACAAAATGAGCCTTTTAAGGTGTATTATGTCATTGGCCAATGAGGATCCCTTATTTGATGATGGTTTGTTTTAATTTAATTTTAATTTTTTGTAATTTTCCTTCTTAGACAATTGAATTAAATATGTAATACTATTATAATGTCATTGTTATTGTACTATTACTTTAATGTTAAAAAAGAAACCTCGTATATTTGTGATAAATAAGCAGTACAATAATGTCTAAAATTAATTTAAAATCTAAATTTGAGAAGATTTATAACAGCTTATAAAGTTTTCAATTAATGATAATCATATAAAAGGACAATTCAAGAAAAAATAGCTATAATTTTGGCATAACTCAAATTTGGACAGTTAAAATCAAAAACATTCTTGATTTGCTATGCAAAACCACCATGGGTAGAGGTTAGAGTTTAAAAATAAATTATTTTGTCAGCACCTAGAGAGCCGGTAAGTTTCTATACAATATTAGGCTCAAAAGTAAACATAGAGATTTCAATATTTCATAATTTATAATATAAGAACATATCAACTAGAATTATACCTCTATTATATAAAAAAGTTTTGTATATTTCATCTTCTACATATTTTAAACAACTGATATTAAATCTCATTATGCATAGGGGGAAACCCTATGGTTGCGTGGGCTGGCATCAGTGGCATAATTAAGAATTGGTCTTAGGGGGGGATAGACATTTTTTTTCACACACAATACTACATTTTCAAAATTTTACACAATTTAGTACCTATACAATATTATAATAAATTCTTCAAAATGTAAATATTGAATATATTTAAATTAAATAATAATTATTAAAATATTAAATTTATTTATTTTGTTTGTAATATAATATAATGTCCATAGCTCTTTTTTTGTACTGCTTATAAAAGAAATTCTAATTTTCTTGGCTGTTTAGTCAACTCGTCAATCATATCATCAGGATTTAATAGGTACAATTGATTTAGTAGGTATATAAGCTCTGGAGGGGGATCTATCCCCCTCATCACCCCCCTTAATTACGCCCCTGGCTGGCATGGGGTCTTGACACCCCAGGGGGTTAGGGAGTTATTGAGCGAAATGAGCAAGGGTCAGAGCCCCCTAGTTTTTGAAGCAATAAAAAAAAACATTAATAACAAAATTGAAAGGGAAGAAATAATGCTTTACATTTTAGAGCAATAAGTAATAACCAGACACGTCCACTTTTTAATACTTTATACAGGACAAGCATAATACTTATTTTAAATTATAAAATAAACCTAGATAAAAAATTTTACCACCATTTTGTGGCCCAAAATAATAGTTTATATTATAATGTATTTTGGTATTTTAGGTTTCTGTAATTTGTTACTTTAAACTCAAAATAATCACAAAGTTTTCTGGTTTTTGTGAGAATTTTATAAAATTATAAATATTATGGATTCAAATTAAATCATTATAATTTATAAGTGAAATAAAATAATTATATTTTTAATTTTAAATTTATATAAAAACACAATTTTATAATAGTATTTTTATGTTAATATTCTGAATTATCTTTAGTTGCCCAAAAAAAGAAAAAGAAATACTAGATGATTTCATTACTATGATTACTCCACGAGGAATAATTAGACATACCTAGCTGTTTGTTGGGCTGTCATATAGTATGCGGTCTATCTGTGGTTTTTACATAGGCTTACGTTTATTTTTAATAGATGCACTTTAATCTTTTTCTTTGGTCAACAATTTATCTTTATTGCCTTATACACAGATAACAATACTTTGACATTTTGTAAAGGTATGGGCTCAATAGCTCAGTACGTAATTTATTGCGCGACACCACAATTTATATTTTGTACTATCATAGGTAAAATTATTATAAGTTATGTATAATAAATTTAACGTAATACGTATGATACATATTATTGCAGCCTGCAGGTATCTCATGGAAACATGGTGGCGTGAATAAATAAATCAGATTTATTAAATTAATTTTTGAGAGATATGGCGCAAGTTTTTGTATAACATAGGTATTACATTATATTTATTTATATTAATTGACAAAATTTTTTTCACAAACAAATTTTTAATTATTTATTTTTTACTAGGTATTACTACTACAATAATAAATTATACTATAATATTATGATATAATTTTTAATTTATTTATTTGCGGTAGACCGCATACTGTATGACAGCCGTTTGTTGTACCAAAAATTGTAACTTTTAATATCCTTTATTATTATACTACTAAGTTCAATACAAATAAAACATATTACCTACATTTACATTCAGAGTATACCTACATATTATTATTTAAATAAAATACATTTTTAATTAAAACTTTAAAGCTAATCAATATTAACGGAATAAAACTGGCTTTTCTTGTTGGAAATAAATAAATAATGATTGTAAGTTGAAACCAACTGATTATATCTGCTTTTGTACTCATAACCTATCAAGAGCTATTAATGTATTCAAATGGTTTAAGATCTTTGAAATCTAACATTTGTTTTAAGTATCAATTAATTTGAAATATTTGAGAACCCATTCTTATAAGAAACTATCAATAGTTGATTAAACTTGACCATCACATAATTTATATTTTATATTATTCTAAAATTACATCATAAAATGAGCTCTGGATTTACTATTTAAAACCATAAAAGTGATTCAATTATCAGTGTACAGAGATTTTAATAAAAGGAGAGTTTAACATCAGTTTAACATTATCATACCTATGATTTAGTCTATTTAGATTAGGTTTTATTTTTTTAATTCCACTACATAGTTGTTTCTATGACCAGTTATCAAAATTATTATCAAATGTATTCTTTGATAATCCTGAGATTAAAATATCAAAACTGGTCTAATCATGTTCTGCTTAGCAATTGTAGATTATCTTGAGTAGTTTAAAATTGAATTATAAAACTAAAAATATAGTAGTTGCTATAAATTTATAGTAAATAGAAATAAACAGTGTTGTGTTGATAATTGATATTCTGTTTTATATCCTTTTATTATAATTTTATGTTATATAGCATGGGTGGCCAGCGAGAAGAGACCCGCGAGCCGCCCAATATATTAATGTATATGGAAGAGCCGAAATGAAAAAAAGGTCACATTTATATAATATTAATAATAAGTAACATAATATATCAAATGTATATGTAAAAATGTTTTGTATCTTACGATAAGATGGGAGCCATATAAGTCTATGACGCGAGCCGCATGCAACTCGCAAGACGCAGTTTGGCCATCCCTGTTATATAGTTTATTATTTTATACAGTACAGTAAAATAGCATAAGAAATCTTAAGTATCGACATGTTAAAAAAATGTATTTATTTTATAAATTGTATTGGTCTAGCCTACCTAATGCTTGACAAAAATTGTACTTTTTTTTAATTTAATCTACATTTATTTTAGTATGTTTATCATGTTTATAGTTTAGTATATTTATATTTAATAATTATCTAATTAACAAAGTACCTACATATTAGAAACTATTGAATACAAGTTGAAATAGGTAGCTTATTGTTGAATTATATAAAATAATATTAAGATAGCTCCCTTTCAACTACTTATTTATTAATTACCAACGTATTTTAAATTTTTTTCATTACAAAAAAGTAGTAGGTACTAGGTATTATGGATTTATGTTTTTTCAAATTAATTATTCCAAATGATTTATATTTATTAATCTATTTGCTATCGCCTATCGATATACCTAAAACTATTTTTTCTTTTCCTTTCCCATGTCAAATACAGAGTTAAATTTGATTTAAATATATTACTTGGGCTACAGTCTAAGTGAATGACTTGTTTTTATAGACCTAATTCTTGAAAATATTGCTTAGCACAGAATTTATATTTAAAAAAATAACAAAATTGTATTTTAAAATTTAACTACATCAATGTAAACACTATTATTGAATATTATTATTATTATCATCATTAAATATTAATTTAACATGCAGTTATTAGTTCAGTAGTTCTTACTTCTAAATAGTTGGGTACTTTTTAATTATATTTTAGAGGTAAACATATTAAATTGACTACTTTTTTCAACATCTATTTATTACTTTTAATAGTATTAGGTACTAGATAATTTTAATCCAAGAAGTTATTATAATGATTGATAACAGTTAATACGGCTTAGGAATTATTAAACACCAATTTATAAACACTAGTACAATATGTCAATCAGATTTTAACACTGAAATTGACACGGAAAAGGAAAATAAATAAATAGCTTTAGGTATATTGATAGCAAACAGATAAATCAATATAAATCATGTAGAATAATTAATTTGAAAAAAATATAAATCAAATAGGTACCTTCTACTTTTCTGTGATGAAAAAATTTAAAAATACATAGGTAGGTAGTCGAAAAAGCTAGCAATTGAACATGGTATTAAACGTATCAAAAACATAGAAATTGCCATAGCTCATACCCTAGCACCGCAGACAAACCGGGGTCGCATTAGCCGTATTGCTTTTAATTTCCTAACGGACATGAGGAAGTATGATTCCGGGGAGCGGACGATCAGTGTCGGATGGGTTCAAAATTCAGTGTTTACCTGTGTGGTCGGCCGAGGGCCGGTGGTTGTTGAGGTTTTCGACACTCATGTCACGGTTTTTTCCTTCGGTCCCCGAGCTTTTCCCGTGTTTCCAGCGGCCCAACGGCAGAGGTAATGTATTTTTGAGTGTTGGACGAGAGTGCGAATGACGCGAGTCGTACGTACACCGGAGACGACGTCGAACAGCTGTTGGCCTCTAACGGTGGACGGATGGGCCGTCTGCCAGACTCGGAGCGCATACACGCACTATTCGTTGTCGCCGCGGCGAAATCAAAATAATATTATGTACAGTATTATTACTATTATTATTATTATTATCATCATCTATTATCATCGCAATCGTCATCGTCGACGTCGACGGGCCCGTGACGCGCGAACTAAAGCTGCTGCAGCTGCTGCTCCACTACTCGTCGCGATCGGGATCGACGAGCGAATGAGAGAGCTCACTGCTCAGAACGGCGGCGATCGCCCGAACGACGGCGGCGGCGGCGACACCACTCGCACCCACGGAACAAGACGTATCCTTTAATACACGAGCGCACACGATCACACGCGTACATGCGCACGTGACTCCTCACACACTGGTACCTCACAACCCCCTACCCTGCCCGCGCCCCGCAGCACACGACATAACGGCTTTCCGAGGCCGCTACGCGACAACGGCGACAAATGTATTATTACCGAATTTTTCGTCGTCGCACACTCGCACTATATTAATTTTATTATTTTTGCAGCAATAATTATTGCATTGTTTAATCGCCACTCGCCGTTATTATAATGACTAAATAATAATAATTATCCGATTATCGTGAATCATAAATCATAATATGAATTAGCGGCTGGCGCTTATAATCGATATTATCTATTTATATATTAATACGAGCGAATGTTCGTGCGTGTATACGATCCACACCCAAGTCTATCGACCTATCGTACTCAGCACTCATCGAGGTTCTGAAATTTGGTACACACGTAATCCTAGAAGAATATTATTATAAACTCTAAAAACAAGCTGATTAATATTTTTGTTATTATGAATTACGATCACGATTTACGAGTTAAGGTAATATGCCAAACATGATGTTGTAAACGTTTTTCGCCTTATCGGTGTTGTATTAGACAAGGGGATATTTTATAAATCCACCTTGATATTAGAATATCGCCCGTGATTATGATTTATGGGTATTTCGTTTTGGTGATTGACTATTTAATTATCAAAATATCAAATTATCATTTGATATAACAGTCAACAGATTTGAGATTTCTATACCTACTTTGAATTTTCGAACGCACCCCAAAGTTTCTGACTTTTGAGTTCTGTTTGGAAAGTTATTGATATATTTGCAGACATATGACATCTTGTATAGACATCCTCTAACAGCTTAATCACTTACCTATTATTTTTTGTTTTATTACATCATATGAATCATTATTATATCCTATATTAATAATTTACATCTCATAAAAGCTTGCTAAACAAGTATAGAGCATTACTTTTAAATTTATTTTACTAGCAACATGCATGGATTTAAAAAAAAATTATATTTATTAAGGAAATCGGAAGGAGTTTTTTTCTGTTTTTGTCTAACACGTGCAATATAGGAATTTAGACATGTGTAGGACAAAAACAGAAAATAACTGCTTTCAATCCCCTTCATGGCAACAAAAATTTAATAATCCATCTATCTGCATAATATATTCATATTATCATTGTCATTCAATTATTCGAAAGAGTGCTTTTATTTTAACAAAACATCTCTTAAATTACCATATTTTTTGTAACTACCTATACTAATACAGACATACAGACTACAGTATTACTGAAACTGAACCATCCGAACTGACTACCAATTACCAAGTGTTGAAGTGTAGGTAAATGTTTATAATATTTGTGTTATAACTGTTTTATAAATTGGTAATATTATGAAAAATTATTTGTTTTATTATGTATACATTTTGTGAGCATAGCGAGCAACTTTGTAGTACTTATACCTATTATTTTAACCAAATTGGGGAGGTAAAAATTTTTCCCACCATAAGAAATAATGAAATTACGTCCCTCAGGCAATTCCACGCAGTATCAGCTATAAGATACTATTATAGTATATTATATTTTTACAATATTCACTATTATAGTGTGTTATATATTTATAATATTCACTATTATTATTATGAGATTATATATTTATAATATTCACTATTATTGTGAGATTATAATATTTTATTCACACCGTGATACGCGGTGTAATAATTAGTTATGATATTGTATTGTATTTGAGTTAATTTATTTACAGTAATTGTTTAGGACTTAGGTACCTATAGGCTATAAGGCTATAAAAACATAATTTAGTAATAGGTTTATGAGATTAAAAACTATATGCAATAATCAATATACATTATAGATATTAACTAAACTTTTTTTAAGTACGTCTAAAACATTTATCAATTTATAGTTTTCAGGAAAAATATTTAAGTTATTTAATTTATTATAACTTAAAAAAGAAGTAAAACCTTTTAAAAATGTATATTACCATTAAATATAATTTATAGATAGTTAATATAATCAATAACATTAAGTACTGCATGTATGCGATTACGAATTAGTTGACGGATAAATCATTGAAATATAAAAAATATTGAACTAAATTATTGTGATTTGTGATTTAGAAACTAATTATTAATTATCTTTGTTAGCTACTTAGCTACAAACTACTCGTACATATGTATAAAAAAACATTCAATTTTAATTTCTCACCGATTCTTTTGTCCATTAATTTAATTGCAGCCCATTGAATTAACAACAGTAATTTTAAAACTATTCATTAACTATAAAAGTAATAAACTAATAACTAATGAATGAATTAAAAAAAAAAAATCACTAAATGCAATTTAAAAAAAACGTTATATATTATACTAAGTGATCTAATATCATATTCTTACACCATTATTTTCATAGTGGTGAATTCAATTGTGCTTAACCTACAACATGACTACCAGACTACTAATATTCATATGTCTTTTATATTTTACTTGGAATTAACTACCTACCTAAATATGAACGTTTTTTTAAAATTGAGTCCTTACCGTATGTGCTTTAGAACTTGCGCCGATTCTAGGATTGTATACAATATAATTTTAAATATACGTTTCTTATGTTTTGTGAAACTCGTTTCATATTGTATGTTATCTGGCTTAAGATCTTGGCTTATTTGTCAACCGATGAATTCACAAGTCATTACAACTATTTATACTTTAGAGTAATATAATTTTTGTATACATTATACTTGTATGTTTAACTGTATAACGTATAAGTCAGTAACTCCTTTAGTAGCCCATTGGTGCCGATGGCCCCTGAAAATATACATATTTATAATAAAATGTATGCTTAGGTATAGTGTGGACGTAAACGTTTAGTGTACAATGTACATTGTACATACAGTATTATTATACCTACTGTAATTCAGTCTATATAGATAGCCAGTAAGCTTCAAGTGCAGTTCAACTGTTCAAGGTATGTATTATTATCATCCTATGGCTTGTATGTTTAAAACATGATTTTTATTTTTTTTTATAACAAGTTTTTTTTATTGTACTTCAACAACCTTGAATTTATTATTTAACGATTCGTGAATTTTACAGTAGGGACGACTGGACGAGTGTACGATAGTCTTACAGACTACAGTAAACTGCAGTACTTGTTATAGCTGCTACAAATTTACTGCAGGTTTACTAGGTATATATCTATATAATAGTAATAATAACAAGTAACAACACGAGTTATTTCGTGATTATTTACTTTTTACTTATACAAAGCGTTATTTAAGCTGATTTAATTTCACGATTTCGCCATTGGAATAAAGTGTTAAAAAGATTCAAACATCATAAGCAGTAAACGTAATATTTGTCGTCTCCGTCTCACACGTACGCCCACTATTAAGCCAAACTTCTGATTTCTCATTTTGTAGTCAAACTTACCAAACACTTCAAAATTATAACATTAGATAAACATAACAACCTATAGCTATTACAATTAATATTACTATAAGGAAGCGCATTAATTTTGATCTAATGCCTCACAGACGGTTTTTTCGATAAATTATATAATCAGTAAAGCAAGATATAGTAGTAAGACTATTATATAAACAATTCGACTTAATTTATCCGTTGACTTTATTCGTAGTTGCAACTAGGTATATAAAACAGGGGTCGACAACCTGCGGCCCGCAAAGCAATTTTTGATGGCCCGCACAAAGGTGGTTAACTTTTGTGTTTTATTTTTGTTCAATAATATTTTTCATATAATTTTCAATATTATGTAATTCTTTTTCCTTTATAAATAGAAATTAAATTATTCCAGAATCCTTTTCAAGTGGACATAAATAATGTCAAGAATAATTTACAAATGGAAGTCATTGAACTTCAAAATGACAAGGTTCTAAAAAATTCTTTTCGAGAAGCAACTAGTTTGCCTCAATCTTATAGTTGTCTTCCAATATCTACCTTCCCTGGAATCAGACAATTCGCACAAAAACTTATAGCGGCGTTTGCAAGTACATAATACATATATATGTGAGCAGACATTTTCCATTGGGAAGTACAGAAAAAGTAAGCACTCTTCGCGCCTTAGTGATGTATACATTTACGAGCTGTATTACGAGTCTCAACAACAAGTCTGCAAGCTGATATCGAAAATTTAACTAATAAACTGCTGGCACAGAAATCGCATTAATTTACAATTTTTTATTCAATTAAATTTTTTCTTAAATGCAATTTTTTCCAGTAACATTTGTGTTTTTTACTCTCATATTTTTATGTAAAATAATCAAATATAATAGCAATACAATTATAAGTATTATATCATAATATGTAATTTTTTTTTTTAATGTGGCCCTTGATAAACAATTGAAAAAATTATGGCCCGCGTGGTTAAAAAGGTTGCCGACCCCTGATATAAAAGATTAAAATATTCATAAAAAGCGTCGTCGGGGCATTAGTGAATTATTGTGATCGACACTTTTTTGGTAATTTTTGCGACGAGTTCTGTTTAACAGTTTACCAATATAGTCATAGTGGACAACAGTTTACCTAATTGGAACGGTTTGGCAATAATAACAAAAGGCAAAGCTGCAGTTCCGCTGACAATCTGACATTCTCTCAACTCGTGAGTATATAATAATACGTATATAGGTACCTTCTTCGATCTTCATATTTAGAACTTTTGCACGTCGTCGATGCTTCCATGCCAGCTGGCAACGAACAGTGTACGAAGACGGACCGAGTACAGAGTCCGACCCGCGGCATTCATATACAGGCATGCCGAAGATCTTTCCTATGCCCGCTCACAAAATATATTATTATTTATTATATTATTTTATACATCGCGCGTCGTTGCGGGCATAGTAATATTATTAACGGCACCATCATTGTATGAATAATTATAATTCGATGTACGATATATACGTAATATTATGACGTAGGTAAACTAAATTGAATTTCGACGGTTCCGTCACTCACATCCACTTCGCGAGTTGCGTAACGGTCGACGTAAAGCCATGCAGGGGTTTATTATAATATTTACCCCGCGCGGCTATGCCATTATAATATATTTACACATCAATCGGTTGTCAATTCGACGACTAGAGTTTGTAATAATAATAATAATAATAATAGTAATAATAATAAATAACAACAACAGCATAGACAGCGTAGTGAAAACCAAACATGTGCAAAGGCGATCGTTATCGCACCGCACCGTCGCCGCCGCGCCGCCTCGCCAGTCATTTTAAGTGTCGGCTCACTGCGTCTTATATATTATACCATATTGTTCTATGATTATACTACAGCCATATAGGTGGGTACACATAATATACTTGTTACGTACTCGCGTTTACGTAACACCCACTACCGTCGCTATTGCACGGCATCGTCTATATTATATAGGTATATCTTTTTTGACAGCCCCGATAATGTTTCAATTGAAACGTAATCCTATTTATTTTACTTTCGACATTCATAAATCATATTATATACATGCGGGTACCTACACGCGGGCCGCGATACAAGTCTGCACGATACGGGCCGCTATACATTTGTACTTACATTCATATTATATGTGTTTTTTTTTTAAATTTTGTTTTGTTTTGGTGTCATCATTCATACAACTCATTGCGGGAACAGTAAAAATCTTCAACTTTGAACGAAGTTGCTGGATCTATATTAATAGGTACTTTAAGTGAGTTAAAAGAAAAACAAACCTATTATTTTTCAAAATAAAAAAAAATACGGTAAAACTAAAACGGGAATATTTACACAAAACTGCTAGTCTACAACTAGAAAATCAATTTTTTTTTTTTAAATGTATAAGCAACTGTAGAATTGAAATTTTTATCAAATATTTATAATAGCATGCGATGTATTTTGGCCATTTTATGCTATTTAAAAACATTTGAAATGTTCAACATTTAAACATACAATGTTTTGAATTTATGTATGATTCAATTATAGTTTTTGACTAAAAAGGCTTATAAATGTAATACAAGGTTCTTCATAAGTTAGTCTTTTGACGTTCTAAAAATGTATATAGCTAGACGATTCAATCTCTAATATTGACAAAATTGGATATTTAAACAAAAAATAACAATTTTTAAAGCTTTTTGCATTCGAATCTGTATCAAGATATTTTATAAAAACTAAAAGAACCTTAAAAATCTCGAATACTTATAACTACCATAAAATTACTTGAAATATTTTGAAAATTGTATTATGTAATGTACTAATAATTATGTGTATAAAAAATTATAATTGTATTAGTGGAATGTTTCAAGTTTGTATATGAGTACATTTTTAGATTTTTTAAATTTCATTTTAACTCGTTGGAAACACGTTTTCAAGGAAATATTTTGTTGGATATGTATGTATTATGAGTTATATAGTATACGGTTCTGAAAACATAAATTTCCAACTAAATACGTTTCTAAATAAATATGATTCCCACAAAATACTATTCCGACGATACATTTTCAAACTGAATGCTTTCCAACGAAAGACTTTCCCAAGTAAATACGGTTCCATTAGAATAATAATAATGCCCGTCGTCCGAAAAAATATTTTTCTAACCTAAAGGGCGTCCAGAATTCCAGACCAAGACACATTTGTCGGAAACATATTTTTCTGACATTGTCGTCGACAAATATTTATGTTATTTACCGCTTATGACGGGAAATCAGAAATATTGTCTACGACAATGTCAAAAACACGCGTTTCCGACAAATTTTTCTTTGGTCTGTACGGAGTTTTATACAGTAATACGATTCCAAATAATTGTAGGTCCGAGGAAATACATTTCAATGAAATATTTTCCAACAAAATCTAGCTCCCCCCCCCCCCCAAAAAAACAGACATTTTTACAGCCAATTTTAACAAAATTGATTTTGTTTTTTTGTGAAACACAAAAAATAATGACCGTAGAACATGAAATGTTCACCTGTTCACCAAATGTTTATATTAACGTTTTAGATGTTAATAGGCATAAGAAATTTTCTGGTTTTTTTTTGTTACCGATAAAAATGTTTTTGTTTGGTCAAAAACTTGAGTATTTAATACAAGGTTACTCATGAGTTGCTATTATACCTAGTAATTCAAAAATATTAAAAATACATTTGCACATTTTTTTTCATAAGCAATTAAAGTTCAAGTGTTGAACACAATTCATTAAAATATCGAACATTTACAAATTATTTTGTAATTAAAAATGTATAAAAATATGTTCAGTTTTTAGGTAGGTATATAAATAAGGATTAAAAATTTAAGACACGATTTCTCGTTAATGCGGTTAATACTGTAATCAAAAAATCTAAAAAATATATTAACGTAGTTGATTTTTTTAGATATTTTACGTTAAAACTTAAAACTCAAAAGAAATTAGATGTTTAAAATTTTAATTAAGTTGACAATGTAAGTTATTTTGTAGTAATTTTAGAATATTTTTTATGGGTGCTTGAAATGTTTAAAGTATATTATTATATTTTATATACACAATGACATTTTAAAATTAAATGTTTTCGTCAAAAATTAATTCAGCCTACTGTATTATTAATAGTAAAATTAATTACTTTAACAGCAATTATATAATAAAATATACAAATTAATGTAGGCTGAAAGACAGTCTTCACTTAAAATCATTTTTCGTATTTTTTATAGTTGAATTCAAATTTAAAACATCCTTACAGTGACCCACTCGACACCCACTGTACAGAGGAGTGGTACCCACTTGCCGGTCTTTAAAAAAATGTTCTTATTATTTTCTAGTTAATATTTCTGTAACTGAACTTTTTTTGATTACGTTTGGAGGACGTCGTACCGCATGTGTTGTAAACAGAGTAAAATGGATTATTCTGAACGTAAAATTTGGTATATTATGTTATGATGCGGTAGCCGGTATAGGTATAGTAAAACTGAAACAACACATGCGGCCGTGCGGGTACGACATCCTCTTAAAACATATTTTAAAAAATATTTAAAAATATATTTTTTAGTACACAATTTAAAACTATAGTAGGCAAAATCTGCAGAGTTTATATACCTTTAGTTTTTGCTCCCTTCGCTATCAGATGGGTCTAGGCTCTAGCCTCTAGAGTCTAGACTCTAGGGTCTAAACTTAGGCATGTATCTGCTATAGACTATACGCAACCTTTTTCTATGTTTATTTTAATTTGTTAACTTGAATTTACATAATACGTTGTATCAATATTCAATGTACAATCAGTCATCAGATGAATTAGTTCTACATTATAGAAGATTAATAAATTGGAAGTGGACTATTTCAGCATACAACTCGTGTATCTATACCTATTTTTGCATCCTTTACTGTGACTGGTCCAAACTATTCAAATATTAAATTCCAAATCCTATGTATATTCAGCATTCATGTATGCTATATACGCCTACACTGCCCTATATCTATACGTTGTATACCTAAGGATAAGACATAATAGTAGGTACCTATGGCTATAGGTAAGTAAGTTTAATATATATGTAAGTATTAGTATCATATATTATCACCGCTGATTCGATACCACCTTAATTTAAATTTAAATTTTAACAGGGGGCTTTATTTGAGAAGGACAGACGGGTGCATTTACCCTGCCCTGTTAATTTTTATGGGCTGGTTAAATTTTTAGTGCTGACAAATTTTATAATGGCTTGTATAATTGAAAATTGTTGTGATTTTTAATGGACTATAGTAGTGAAAAAAATTAAAAAGCTAAAATGTGAATCACGTAAATTGTAGATATCTATCCATTATTATATCCTTATTTTCTCGACTATGTAAAATATTATAATTTAAAAATGCTCATACATCGAAAAAATGTATATATTTTTTAAAAAAATGCTAGTGTTCAAACATAGATAATGTTCTTAACTTAAGGTTTGTTAATAAGTTGGTAATATTAAATCTATCAACAAAAAATTGATGATGCTGGTGATCGGCCTGTTGAAAGAAAATGTGCCATGTTGCGAGTGAGTGAGACATAGAAAACAAATAATACACTAAGTACTGAAATCCTCTGTCATATCAATATTAAAAAAAAAAACCCAAGGCTTTGCAATAATTGCAAACAGTAAATATTGTTTTAAGACTGATTAACAATTAATATATACATATTATTAACAAAACAATAAATCTATCGTATTATGCATAATATTATGATAAAATATTACTAACGAATGAATAATGAAATATATCTATATTTATTCTGTATTTCTGTGTTTAAATAATTGTCGAGGTTATATTAATTACCTACTTACATATTTATATTAGAGCATGCGATCTTTTCATTATTATCAAAATATGTTTATCAATATTTGGACCAATCATATACTTTCACAGCATAGGACGGGACGCGAAAATAGGTAGATACACGTTGGATGCTGAATTTGCCACTTCCTAATAAATAATGTATTAAATAACGCGTAAAAACTTCCTATATTTAAAATTAGTATTTAGTATATTGACTATCGTCAGCAGACGAGAGTTTGTTGATTTTGGTCAAACTCAACAGTCAACACTCACGAATAATATTATAATATGCAACTGACGAATATTTTAGTATAATTTATACTATTATTACGATTATTATTAATAGGTATATCAAAAAAATTATTTTAGATTTTTGCGAAATTATTATTTACAATATTGTGATGCGAGAATCAGATACTAAGATTATGGTTAATTGACCATCGATAATGAGTGACATTTTGGTAATGTGGACATTACGTTATATGTGACATTAAATATATTATTAAATTATTATCTATTGATATTTTACTTAATACTAACTATTTAATTGCACTTCTGTGACATATTTTACAACAATTATTGAATAATAATTAATAATCATCTGAGTATGAACAAAGATCTAGATTTTTATTTTTGAAATAAATAAATAAATAATAATCCAAAAAGGTTTTAGAAACAATTGTCCATAATATTATACTTGTCAAAATCGTATTAGTTATTTTAAGAACTATAGGTATATCTTATATGCTATAGGAGCGTGTAACGTGTGTATAATTTGCTTTACAGCATGGTCAATGACTAAAATATATTAACGAGCAAAGTAGAATATAATAAATTATTCATACATTTTATAAATTATGGAAATTAACAAATAAAATATACATATTTAATTTAAGGGTAAACTAATGGTTGATAGTAAACAATTCACTGCTCAACAATATTACCCTCAATAATCATGTCGATCGACAAAAAACAGATTTAATTGTAAAATTATTGATAGTAATCAATAGGACGTATCTTATCGAATTAATCGTTATTCGTATAATGTAACTATATAAGAGTATAAGACCTATTTTTGTAATGTAATAAATTGATGATGGTATCAACTGCACAATTCTCAGCATACTTACTGTAATAACGTAAAAATAAAGAGGAAGGATAAGTAGGGAAGTGGTGGATGGCGGTGGTTATTTATTCGTGTTAACCTGGTATTAAATTGGGTGTTAAGGGTATGTTTCTCTACGCTTATATAAGTGCTGGAGAATAATATCAGGTGTAAATATTAAAATTACGCTATAACCTTCCTCCAGGTCCAGATTTTTGGAGGGCTCTCGAGGTCCTATATTCGAGAATTTGATCAAATACAATGTATACAATACAATTTTATGTAAAGTAGGTGCATGTAAATCTATTAAACATATATAGTGTCTTACCATCTACCTGGTTTGCAGCTGCCTATGGACTATGCTGTAGTAAGATAAGGTGACACAAATTAACTACTCAAAATAGTAACTACGTGAATCAAAATAATAAAAACACACTGATTATACTGCTCGTTAAAAATAGGTCCAGTTGTCGCTCGCAGGATTCGGTATTAGGAGGTTGTTGCTAAGATGGCTGGTGATGATGTGATATATATACCACTATAATACTTTAGTATAGTAATACACTATATACTATAATATACTGACTAAGGAACGATACGGATGTGCTGACCAGCGAGAGAGTCTGGCGTCTTGATCAAAGAAAGGCTCTCGCGCTGTCCAGAGTTCCAGACAGATTTCTCTTCGGCGGTACAGACTTTTTACGACCGTCCCTTTTCTCTGGCACCACACGTGTAACGGTTTGCCGTAACAAATACGTGCTTATTTCTTAATCCGTGATCGTATAATAATACGGATCGTCTCTATTGTCTCCGTGAAGAAGGTTTTATTTGCGGGGGTGTCCGATTTCTGCGCACGACGGTCAAGCAGGCCGTTATTTATTAGTCTGATATAATTTAGTTTATTTGTTATAATGACGTGTGAGCATTACATTAGTGTTCAAATAATAGTTACAAATAGTGAAATAAATAAAACATGTTTGTCTATGAAGGATTTTTACACTTCAAGGAACGAGAACATAAAAATATATTGAAAATGTTTTGAATATCGAGAACTATTATTGGATGTAGGTAAAGGTCGTGTTCATGTAGAAGATGCTTTTGATGACTTGATGTAATATTATAAAAGAATAATTTTATGCCTGTGAATACTTTTCTAAAATATTAGTCTTATCATTGGTTATAAATACTACTAGGAAGTATTTATAATCAATGTTATTATGCATAAAGTACCTATTAATATAAAAATAAAAATAATTATTTAAATGGTTTTTTGACACATCTCTTCTACACCATTCCTCTAACATTCTTAGCAAAATGCGTAATTACAAAAATATTATTATTTCTGGTTGTAGGGGGAAAGAGGATTATTAGGTGATTAGGGATGGCCATGGATAGGTAACAAAACCTTTCATAATAAAAATAAAATACAGTTGCTGCATGCATACAGGATTCAAAATAATTTCATGTTTTTTTGTTGTTGTTTTAAATACGCTTGTTAGTATATGTGGTTATAACGTATAGTATGTGACTTTGTTCTAGTCCATTGTTCATATCGAATATCTATAAAAAAAAAACTAATTTAATATCTACACATAATAGGTACACCACATCACATACAACCCGGTGATTATTTTATTAAAGAACACTCGTTATTTCCAAAACTAGGTATTAAGTATTATTGTATTAAAGTTTATGAAAATATTTTTTTACATAATTTTAAGTCGTTACAAAATAACATTTTTGAAAAAAAATACACTTTTCTAACCTTTTTGTTATTTTTATCGTTTTTAACTTTTTTAAATGAAAACATATAGGTACCAACATTTTTTATTCCTTATTCCAAAGAATAATATTTTTCCAAGTACTTGGATATATATTATATACAAATCAAATTTTTGAAGAGTTGTCTATGCTTTATAACTTTATAACTTAAGATGAACCGCGGAGTAGAGTGGTACATGAATATTCTACAAAAGGTGGGTCTTGGTATATATAGGTACTTGTAACTAGGGCCTGTATTTAAATGCCCTAAAAACTATCAAAAATATTCTAAAAAATTAATAAATATTCGATACAAAATTCATTTTTAAATCAATAATGCCCTTAATTCCGCATAAAAAACGGTTTTCGTTTTGCTCTTAGCAAAAGCATTGAATACAAGGTTCCATATAAGTTGTTGTATTAGCAGTTAAAAACATTAAAGATGCATGGGCACAATTTTTTTATATGAGCATTTAAAGTTCAAATTTTAACAAAATTCATCAAAATCTCGAAAGTTTGCAGTGAAAAATGTTAGGAATTTAATTAAAAATGTATAAAATGTTCAAGAAAATTGTTAACTTACGGGTAAATATCCAATGTCAAACAAATTTGATCTTTAAACGCTTATAAAAAATTAATTTAACTCTCCAGTGAACTAGGTTTCTCCTTAATTTTTTTTTGTTTTAACGATGTATTTGAAAACTACTGGGAATTTTTTAATTTGTCCTAAAAGTACCAACTATAGATTCACTTTCTTACCAGAAAATATGCTGAAGTAGAAAATCAAAGAATTTTTATTGCTCCAAAAAATGACGACAGACAATAAAAATACACATTGTTAAATTAATACATTCGGAATCTAAAAATATCAGACATTTTTATATGAATATAATTTAATATAATTTACTATTGTACTTTTCAGTAATTTTCTGAAATATAGTCCATAAAATTGTGCAATAAAGAATAATATTTTTATTTTATCGGAATAATAATGGTAAGTGAATATATGTTTGAAAAATAGAAAGGTAAACCCTTAGAGCATTTTGTGCTGTTGTTGACACTTGCATGTGATTGATTTTAAATTATCCGAGTAACTAAACCGTGAAATTAATTTCAATACCATTAGAATTTAGAATACATTATACAAATAGATTATCTGATATATTATTATTTAGGTATTTAATTTCACACCTGTGTGAGGAGATTCAATAAAAATGTTTCATGAACATGAACATAGGTGTTTCATACCTAAAATCAACTTACCTCTTTATATATAAACATAATTTTATTATAATATGATTATATATAGGTACTAATAATATAGGTAGGTAGTTAAGTGATTTAAGTATTTACTGTTGTGACTTTTACTTCTTGCCTCTTGGTAGACAGACGGGGGTGAAAACAATATCATAATAAATAATAAATAATAATATATATACTCTGTTCAATGAAAGAACACGCTGATTCTGCTCATACCCCCGCATCACCTTGCAATCGAATCTATGGCAGGGTATCGCATGGGGATGTGCAGAATAGGCGATTTTCGTAGGTGAACAGAGACGCTGCATACGAATTATAACACCAAAATACGAAAATATAAATCGCGATATCCGAGTTGCGTCAGCGATTTTCTCGTTACATGTACGAGTTGCGTCCCAGTTAATAATTGATTGATTGGTTAATAATATACATATTTTCCTTCCCAATTTTACAGACTGAGGACTGTCATTTGTATAAACGGTTTGGTTAAAAATTGTAATTATTTAGTATAATTATTTATTGTTCTAAAATGTAATGACTGTCATTTACATAATTGGTGTAGTGATTAAAAATTGTTATTGTATATGATAAATTATGTATTGTTTTAAAATGTAATGTTGATTTTATATTATATGCATTGGTAAATTTTTTTTCTCATGGACTCAATTCAAATGCGCCGAACAGAGGGTGTATTGGTATATAACTATAATATCATTCACAATAAATGCTAATATGTTTGTTTGATAAGATTTTACTTACTTATCGAATACACTAGTCTTACAGGTATGATTTTACCCCTAATAATATTGAAATAATAAATAAATAAATACAATTAATTTAATCTTAGTTTCTGTTGCAGTAATTATATGTATACACTAACAGATATCGATATGTCATATCCATATATATACATTATACACAACCATAAATTATAAGTACAATTATTCTACATACAAATTTGTATTATTACTAAGATTTTTATCAAATTCATTTTTTTTTTAAATCATATTTATTTGTGTGTATATAATAAGATTTACCTTGCAGGACGGTTAATGGTTATTCAGAAATCGTTTTAGCCGTTTAAGGGTACACAAATCTAAATATGCGGCAAGTGGCAACATTAAAAACAAATCTGAACAATAAATGTATACGTTTCGAACCGTATTACTAAACTGTGATGGTTTATCGGTTATCGCACAAATTCATAACTTCCTGTTTTGGTCACCAAGGTTTCACAAGTATGCAATTTAATGTAGAGCCATCAGCCGGTATAGTTTGCAGGCTAATCTAATCGACCAGGAAACATTGTAGACGGTCATTTCCAATCGGTATAAATGTCTTAATAATGTCTACCATAACTGTTTTCGATATATAAAGCCATAAACGGACAACTAATGATAGAGTTCATCAGTTGGATAATACGTTTCTCGTCTATTATAAAATTGTTATTTTAGATAATAAATTCATAAATTATTCATCATCAGTCATTACTGAAGTAATACATAAACTGTGGTGACTTGGCGGAGTATGCCACTATATTACCGAAATCAGCCGTTAGCTATGGAAGCAGCATAGGTATAATAATATGTTATTATATTATGTAGGTAGTTGTAAAAGTATTTGAAATTTTGAATTAACCGTAAAACATGGTTAGAAACCTATTTGCAGTAAAAATATACAACGATCGTCAGTTAAAATAAATTCAGTGTAATAATGTCGTTTAGATAAGTAGACAGTAAAATTGCTGTGCAGCTATTTTAAAAATAGTTGTGATCGGTGGAGCTTACATTTTTAGGTGAAAAAAGTACCGGTGGAATTTACATGAAAAAAGGTTTAAAAAGGTGACAGTCATCAAATATTTTAATTCTTGAAAATGCTCATTAATACAAGATAAACCAGTTTCAATGATCTTAATTGTAGCCGGTACTTACTTCCCAGAGTTGTTAACAAGTACTAAAGAACCTACCAACTTGCAGTGTTGTAGAGTATTTGAGTAAAAGTATTCTAATTCTTATACTTTTTTCGTTATTATTGAATACTTTTTTAGTATGCCTTTGATTCTAAATTTGTTTCTATTTATAATCCTTGTTAAATAAAAATACAGTAAAGTTAGTATTTAAATGATTGCCATTAATTACAGAAAAAAAAAACATTTTTATGATCTAAAATCTAAATAATATATATAACTAGGAATATTGAATAAATCCAGAGTCTGTCACAATCGGACTGATAGCAGACGGATTGCAGCGTATAGCGTGTTTTAAGGAGTAGCAATTAGGCATTTTATATGGCAATTGGCAGTTTGTTAGCAAGACGTGTATATTAATGCACGAGTTTATTTACCAACTTGTAACTTTCGACATCTTTTTTTAAGTATATTATGTAAAATAATAGTTTACATAATAATATATTATAAGTAATATGTATATGACACTATATGTCTATATGTACATACTATATGTTATAAGTTATAACCAACTCATTATCAATTTTACCCACTTCTAAAAATAAACTGTTGTTCTTATAAATATAAAATGTATAATGTGTAATAATATTTATTCTGAATTGTTTATGTTAATATATTATATTTATATATAACTCATAATAAATTATATTATGCACTTTATGAATACTTTAAGATTTTTTTATAATGTTTATGTACTGTTTTGTGGAAATAGTAATTTTTTATAATGTTGTCAAGACAATGAAATTGGTGTCAACTTCGAAAAAATCATTAAAACAAAATAAATACATTTATATAAATAAGATTGCAATAATAATAATAATAATAATCAGAATTATAAACAAGAAGGTTCCTTTAATAAATAATAAGTATTATTGTAATACTGTATTAAACATATTGAAGGAATGATGTTAAAAATGTGAAGTCAATCTTACATTTTTTTTTAATGGGACACGGGACACCCTGTCAAATATTGTTACACTAGGGCGTTTTTGGTGGTTATTAAGATGATACTGCAGGCGACAAATATTTAAATTAAATCAATTTATTATTGACATAATAAATACAATACAATATACTCGTATACACAAAATAATATAAAAACACTCTTATAAATATACAATACAATATAATATATACCTACAAAATAATACAAATTAAATTTGATGACAATTTTTATCATGACGTATATTGTATTATATATTTATATACATAATACACATACGATATCGTCAAATGTCAAAACTTGTACAATAATATTATTTTTATACAATATACAATATACATATAAGCAGTGTTGGGGAGTAACTTAACTTAAGTTACAAGTTACTGTAACGAAATTACTTTTTAAGTAATTTGATGGTAATTTAGGTACATTTTATTGTAAGTAATTTATATGTAATTTAAGTAACTTTTTAGTTTTTTGTAGTTAAATTACTAAATTATTTGTTACTTAATAATGTATGTATATAACAAAATATATCAAATAAGTATTATAAGTAAAATTTTCCCGATGGTAGAGGTTAGATTTTTTACCGATAATAGACCGCATTCTGTATTAGCACCCAATATGAAACACTATACATAATATGGACATCGAGGGCGCCCGCAGTGAAGGGGCCCATTGCATTTTGTATTTGTTTTGAAAACTATAATATGTAATTTATATCACGTATAATATGACTACCTGCCAATATATTTAAATATTTTGTCTGACATAGGTTATAAAAAATGTCTAGACTAAAAATTGTTTTAAACTAAGTACCAAAATAATGATAAAAATGCTTCATCTCGCCCCAGGCGGGATATTATCCTGCGGGCGCATTTGGTGGACATATAATTGAGATGAGCGAAGCGTAGCCCTTCTATCCTCCAGTTCGTGCAATTTATTATTGCTATCTCCTAACCTACTGGATCAATCGTCATGAAACCTAAAATATTTATTCGTAATTATCTGAAGGGTGCATAGATTAAGTTTGGCATTTCTAAATGCTGTCATTAATTAATTATAATTAATAACTCATTTACACGTTTTATGAACATGTATTGGGGATTTTCTAAGCATATGCGTGTGTGTGTTTATTCTATGCTCTCACGTCCAATGGAGTATCACCATGCGACGAAGCGTGCTTGACCTGGCGGTAATTTTATAAATAGTTACGAGTATTGTAAAATAATTTCAAATATTAATACGTTCAATGCCGCCGGTAGACACGTAGTCGACGAAAAATGCATTGCTCGGACGCCGCTGTCGACAAATTAGTTATTGACTTTAATGTCTCATCATTTTTATTTTTTGCTGGTGTACTTTGATTGTATTGATTTTTTCTTCTGGCTATTTGTAATTAATGATTATATTACTAATTCAATGGTGTATTTGGTTTTATATTTGGTCTAAAAATACATCTGTTATTTCAATTTTTCCGAGAATGTACAGACGGAGCTGATTTTATTGCTATTAGTATAATACTAACATATATATATATATTGAATATTATCGTCTAATAAATTAAATTAAATTTAAAAGATTATTTATAAATTATAATTAAATATATTATATAATATATGAAGGGTCCAATGCAGTTCGAAATGCATGTTTTTACATTTTCTTATAAAGAATAATTTATTTTGTCTACATTTAGGTGCAATAACCGGGTATGTCCGTTCATTAGATAAGCTAATATACAAATGGAGATCAAAATTAAGAAAATATACAAACTAATTTGTAGTGAAAAATGTATAACATTTTGAGAATTTATACCTAAAGTTTAAAAATGTAATACAAAGTTCCTCATAAGCTATTTTGTAAGTGGTAGTTAAAAAAAGTGATGCGTAAGTGTCTCATTTGAAAATTCAACAGAAGGATCTCTGCTATAAGTTTTTCTAACTTTCTAAAAAAAAATTTACCTGAAAGTGTAACTAATATTTTAAAAGCGTTTGAAATTACCCATAATGGCAATATAAATATAATATAAAATATCCCCCAAGCTGACAGACCGTCTCCGCTCAGAATCGTTTTTCGTGTATAATCATATTCTATCATTGAATTCAAATTTAATACCATCCAGTACAGTGACTCACTCGACACCTACTGTACAGCAAAGCGGTACTCACTTGCCAACCTTTTTAACATTGTTACGCGCAATAAAAAATTTAATTTTAGAAAAACGTCGCACTAAGGCCTAGGTTATGGAACGATTGCAATTATTTAATTTATACTTAACGTATAATACGTATTAGTATTATAATTTACAAATAAAGGTTATTCCAAAAGGCTTCAATTCATCAGTGTAAGCATATTAATATATTATGTAAACCAACACTGAACACACTCTACGACGGGTCGGACCAGGGGTCTCCAACTGTTTTACTCGAGGAACGAGGGCCATACAAAAATTAATAACACTTTGCGAGTTGATGAATATAATATGATAACATTCATAATTTTTAGTTTTATAGAAAATGCAAAGCAATGTACATAATAAATAAAAGTAAGTTTTTAACGGTGAAGGAAGGTCATTGTTTAGAGAAGTGTAAAGAGTCATTTAAATTAAGTAGTGTAATGTATTTTTCCGTTAACTCAATAAAATGTACTGTATTATAAAATAATGTTGAATCTACTTGAATGTATAAATGTATAATATCATACTTCATAATAATTTATATGATAGGTAATATTGCTTATGCCTATTATTATATTCTATTTTCGAATAGGTAGTTAATTTTTGGATTATTTAATAAATTTGTTGCAGTTGGCGTCTTAGCGGGGCGGTAAAAACTTATCGGTGGACCAGACGTTTGGTGACTCCTGTAATAGTATGGCCCACAGGTTAGGATTTTAATTTGATTGTGAAACTAATAACATAGTTTCGTTCCCTCGGTTTTTATTTGTTTGGCAGCTCTATACGTTTATTTGGTACCACCAACTGTCAAGACAATGTAAAAAAATAGAGCCGATACAAGAGCCGACGCAGCAACACAGTACACACACAATAACGGCGGCTAACAACTGCGTCGTAGAAGCAGACTACTAAGAACTTACCCCCCGCAAAAAAAAAAACAAAAAAAAAACGCTGTAAAATGATGCTGCTCAACCACCTGTCGTAAGTCGTTACCGTCTCGCTGAATACGTTCGGCGGCGAGATGCGGTGGTGCCGCAAGATAATAAATAATTATCGAGTATTCGAGTCACGGACGTACATACAACATACGTATGAATAGAATAGCATAGAATGGCATAGACCTTATACTAGCAAAGGTATTAAGGTCTTTGGTGTACCCACACTGATTTGAGAGTTACCAATACCATTAATGCCCACGTTTTCAGTTTTTGTACCTAACCTACCTTCTCGACGTCGTTATTCTTTATCTTTCTCGTTCACTTCCCTCCACTCCCCGTCAAAACAACAGGCATGATCCCGGCGCAGCGTAGTTGCCGCCAGTACACCACCCGAACGCTGCCTACACAACCGGATGTTAACCATTTGATTCGCATGCGCGCAGCGATCACTGTTGTTTCACGTGTTCATGCCGTTGCATGTGGTCTGTCTCGTCCTACTCCGCACACCAAACGGTGAGTAATGAACGCTACATTAATGTTTATTTTTAAATATAACACACAATATTATGAATATTAATTATTTTTAACGGCCATTTACAGCCGGACTTGTTTAAGCTCAGTCTTGTTTTGGACAACACCGCCGCCGTTCGCGTCTCCCGCATAAAAAAACGCGACTAACACGCGCACCGCATCACTATTTTTAAGACCATCTACGAACGCACCGCCATGTCGGATGATCAGATGCAAATCGACGTCCCAGTGAACCGTCCCGACGACTGCTCTGCAGAACAGCCGCTAAATGGTACAGTTGTCACGTGCCCAGTGTCACCGGTGGAGGACGGGGCAGCCTGCCCCGTACCACAGCCGAATGACGAAACCGAAATGTCCGAGGATATCGTACTGAAGTCAAAGTCTGACAACAACGTCGCCATCCTCGCATCGCCGCCAAACCACGATGTCAGCCCCGCGCCGCCGCCGAACAGCGATGCCAGCCCCGCGCCGCCGCCAAACAGCGATGCCAGCCCCGCGCCGCCGCCAAACCACGATGCCAGCCCCGCGCCGCCGCCAAACCATGTGGTCAGCCCCGTGCCGCCGCCAAACCACGTTGCCAGCCCCGCGCCGCCGCCAAACCAAGCCGTCAGCCCCGCGCCGCCGCCAAACCAAGCCGTCGGCCCCGCACCCCCACCACCTAGCCGTGCCACCTTCCGGATACCACGAACCAACCCATCGCGGATTTCAAAAAAAAACAAAAACATGAAAGCCAAAGTTTCAATGGTGAGGTCGGGGATTCCAAAGATCGAACCGGGATCATCTAGGAACGGGAACTCTGCAGCCTCAAGCAGTCTCGGCGATAGGTAATAAAATATAATGATAAATAATAACAATAATAATAATTTTTGGCTCGCATCGTGTCGTCCGTGTTGATTGTTATTGAACAGTGAACACATGCACACGTGCGGGGTACATCGATAGTATACCGATATTTGTTTACTATCGATAGGGATTTCCGATGTTTGGAATCAGTTGCGATAATGGCTGTATAAGATTTTAGAAGCACTAATCAGTGTTGTTGTATATTGTCGTAGTTTTATAGATAGTTTGTATGATATAATATGAATTTCTCAATTGATCGACATAATAATAATTTAATTGTATTGGTATTATTCATATTTACATTAGTCTACTTAATTTGTCTTTCCCAAATGACACTAAACATCATAATGGTTATTAATTTACTATACAGTACAAAATATTTTATTTTTTTATCGATGTTGGACAAACGATGTGTGTAAAATTGTGAGTGCCCTTGTGTACTAGGGCACCTATTATTCACTATTCGGTAATATTTCTGTAACGCATTTTCGTTTTTGGCGGTGACACCGAAGTCGAAAAAATATTTCTTAGCAGGCGGTTATTAATATATAACAAATTGGCTACTTGATTGTTGGTTTTCACAAAATGGTTATTAGTTTATATCTTATAATATCTATATAGTATATTATATTGTTGTATTTGAGTATAGTTTTCAATAATGGATTTACCGAGTCTCTGGTAATGATGGTAATGTATAATTATACATCTTAGAAAAATAAATTGGATTGCCGAAAATAATAACTAAATATCTGCGGATGTATGGACGTCCCGGTATTCCCCGAAAGATAAGGTTGTTCTTCAAACTCTCAGTTTGATATAGTTGGTTATTTTTATATAATAAATCGTTATGACTAGAGTCCGGATTTGTATGCACTTAAAAAGCCTAAAATAGTATGCATAGTATTTTATGCATCAATAAACGTTTAAATATGCACTTGATATGCTCTTAATTTTTTTCAATAATATGCAAAAATGTATGCATTTATATATTTTTTTTAACTTATTTAACTAAATTAAATAAACAGTAAATACTCAACAAATAATTCAAATACTTAATTAGGAATATTAAAAAATTAAAATTAAAAATGGATTGATCCCATACCATCCTCTCTTACACCATTTATTTGTTAAATATTTATAAAAAAAAATACAAAGTGAAGAAATTTTATAAAAACAATTTTTGGTGCAAATGATTTTTTGACATAAATATACAATTATTGACAAAACACTACAGAGCCGTCCGTGATAAAAATGGTTTGGTCTGTTTTATTATAAATTGGAATCCATTGTTTTAATAAGGTTTGAATACTGCTTCGACTTTTCGTCATTTTAAAATTTACAATTGTACGGAACGCGGATCACGAAATTATGAACCCTAAAAGTATTATTGTATAAGCACTAGTGCTAGTGCACTAGGTGTTTATAGGTATTGGCTGGCAATTATGTCTGACAACACGACGCGGTGTGTCTACAAAATACAAGACTAAAAATATAATTTTAAATGGGAATTAAAAAAAAAACCTGTCAGCATTATTGCCGATGAACGCGTTGCGATAAACGAGATTTAATTTGAACACAAACTATCCTATCCAAAAATATAACATACGAAGAATAACATTTCTTTCCCAACAATACGAAATTAACTCATAAATCATATTATCATAACCTGGTTTCTACGGCGAAATAGAAATAAAATAATTGATTTAATAAACTTTTCACTTTTGTACAAAATATGGTACTTTTCGGTTATCGTACCCCAACGGTCGACCAGCCGGCGGCGGCGGTCGGGATAATATACCGATTCCGTTATCGTACACCATTGTATTTATCTCAACGTTTAGTATATAACGTCACGTTTCATTACCAAAAATCGGTCAATGTTAAATTCTTACATAAGTGAATTTCTTTGGCGACAAAAACATAAAAAAAAACCATCTGCTTATTTACCCAAATTATAAACAACATTGTTAAATTCATGCCTCCTTCATTAAAATATTTTTTATTTACAATATTTTATTATAATTTTTTTGTATTGATATTTTAATTATATTTTATTGGTATTCATATTATTTCATATTATTTCATATTAGTATATTATTTTATTAAAATAAATTATATTTTTGGCAATGAAACTTCACAATATTGAGATAAATATAATGGGGATACGATAACGGAATCGGTATTTCCCGGCCGGCCGACCGTTGGGGTACGATAACCGAAAAGTACCCAAAATATATTTGAATATGCAAACATTTTTAAATATGCATTATTTATATGCAAAATAAACTTTTTGCTATGCATTATCTGTTACACAAATCGTCCACATTTCTTACTCCCGTCGAACTGCATACACTCATTACAAATATGTAAATGCATACAAATACGGACTTAGGTTATGACATTTTATTATACGTCTTGATCGGTTCGTATTGGACGGGTTTTGTTTCGAGTGGGTAGGTAATGGGTATTTTATTTTATTTTATTCAATTTACGCCTTTACGGACATGTGTACAATATACAATTAAATCATAACATAACATAACAAGATGTTTAAATAATAATAATAATTTATAATAACAGTATAGGCAATTTAACTTTCTGTCTATTCAAAAGTCAAATAAAGAAGACAAGAAAACGAAAAATGTGTTATAAAAATATGAGGTATAATAATGGTTTAACACTCAGCTATTATTATTATTATTTTATATGTCATATAAAAATGGATGTTTATCTGTTTGATAGCTAGAGACTCAAAAACTGTTTACAATCAATTTTACATCTTAAGCTATTGACAGCTGGTTATCTAGATTCCTCGAGCATTGGGGGTTTAGTAAGTTCCCACACGAAGCGATAAGCGGGTACATTAGGGTGGCCCTTAAAAATAAATATTAAAATTTTTAAAAAAATATATTAATATTCCAGCCAAATATATAAAATCATAAATTAACATTTACAACAATTACCTTCAGTTTGGGCACTTCGCTTTTCTCTTAGAAGTGCTTTATTTTTTCTTTCCATAGAAAGTTGCTCTTTTCGCATATTTGTATAATCAATGCCATACATAAATCCTATACGTCCTTTTTTTCGTTGATTTATTAAAAATATTCTATCTGTTTCTATTTTTATAATTTGTAGAGCATCCGCATGGGCTACATCAAATAAATCATTAAATGTTGAATTAAACAGTTTTTCGTGATCTTTATGACTTGCTGTATTTCTTGTGGCATGTTTTTGAAGTGTTCTCTACTCATCGTATAAAGTTTCAACTTTAGATATACAGTGCTTTTCTAATCGTACTGGAATACGCGCTTTTTCTCAAAAAACAAACACTTCTCGAATAATTAATCTAGCACTTTCACAAAGATTCAATTTTACGACTCTTTTATTAAAAAACAAAGTCTTTAATACATCTAAATTAGACGGTAATTTACTTCCTGATATTTTATTTTAGTTGTTAATTAAATAAATTTTTTCCCGTAAACATATATTATAAGACATTGTTAAACGCAAAATATTATAACAGTGTTCAAGACTATGAAACATAAGTGTTTAACGACAAATTAAACTTATCTGCAGGCGAACACTGAACACTAATCGTCGAATGACAGTAAAAGGTACAATACTATTAAATTTAACAGGATTTTGTAATCTTATCTTTATATTATAACCACAGTAATTGTCTGAAATCGATTAAATTATAATTTAATAATAATATGGTAGATTATTTTCGAGATAAACACAGTGTTTAGATTAAAATTGTTAATACATGATTATTGATTACATATATATTAATTTCCATACTGTATAATTGTTTTGTACCTAGGTAATTTTAATGTATTCTGAACCGTTTGACTGGTATAAATAAAAAAACAATAAAAAACGGTTATGCCAGATTTTTTGAGCTTTTACTTATTTTTTGCATAAAATTATAACAATGCCGTTAATAAATTATGTAATAAAGGTCAAGTGGCATTTTTGAAATCGTCATAAAATTGTCTACCTAAAATAGTAAATGTTCAATATTTTTTGGTTGAAAAAAAAAATTATAGCTAAATGTTTAGAGAATTTTGTAAAAAATTACAAAAATATTGAACTTTAAGTTCCCGGGGGCGCGGCTAAAAATTGAACATTTGATTTCAAACTTTGCAGTTAATATTTAATTAGGTATTAACATAAAATGCGTGGGTGCCGCAAACAATACAATAAAAAAAAAAATTTAGAAGAATAAGCTAAGGGCCACCCTAGGGTACATATTATTATTGTGTAAGTTCCCTCACGAAAAAATATACACCTGTTAAACACGCTTTTTTACGCAAAGCCAATTTTCGACAAAATTGATTTTTATTTTTGGTGTAACAGAAGAAATAATGACCGTAAATACATGAAAATTTCACAAAATGTTTATATAAGCAATTTCAATACACAATACAATTTTCAATATGTTTTGACTTTTTTTAAGCTTTTTATAGACATAATAATTTTTTATTTTTTTTTATTATTGCGGATAAAAAAATTTTCATTCTGTTAAAAAACTTGAAAATGTAATACAATGTTTTTCAAAACTTGCTGTACGTGAAAATTAAAAAAAAAGTTGAGCGCATGTCTCTAATAGTTTTTTATAAGCGTCTAAAGTTAAAATTTCGACAAAATACATAAAAATCACGTAATTATGCAGTTTTTTTTAATTAGAATATTCATAAAAAATTTTTTATTTAAATCTA
This sequence comes from Neotoxoptera formosana, assembly GCA_022818045.1. NCBI lineage: Eukaryota > Metazoa > Arthropoda > Insecta > Hemiptera > Aphididae > Neotoxoptera > Neotoxoptera formosana. The sequence continues at coordinate 56,641,462 of CM040630.1, read as the reverse complement.
AGATTTGATAATTCAACACAAGATTCTCTATATGTTTTACTATCTTTCTAAATAATAAAAAGTTACCGGAACTCAAACAAATTTTTTATGAGAGTTTGAAATTAGACATTGGATGTTTGCCAGTTTTCTCCGGGAACGATTTTCTTATTTTAATATAATTCAAAAAGGAATTACCGTAGACATGTGAAAATTTCACCAAATATTCAGATTACTAATTTATATACACCAAAAAAATTAAATAATATTTTGTTAATTTTTGAGTTAATTAATAGACCTAAGAAATTTTTGAGTTTTTAAAATTTTTTTTTCTTTTAATATTGATAAAAAATGTTGTTCCGACAAATTTCTGAAAATTTAATACAAGATTCTTCATAAGTTGTTTAAATAATACACCAAAAATAATAAAAATACATTAGGCCAATTTTTTTTGGTATTTTATAATAGGGGATGTTAAAATGGAGCTTAGAGGCGCTAAATCACCCCCCTAGATGTGCCTATGGATGGCTCACAACAATATTTTATTTGTTTATAGTGGATTGCCATTTGTTACATTTTATTATATTACTATTACGGTTAGTAGAAATATTGCATAATATACATTTTTTCACAAATATATTTATAAAATAAACAAATATTTGGCACGGACGACGCTGGGCGGGACAGCTTGTACACTTATGTAATACAATAGTCAATGATGTATAATTGTGAAAATATTTGTAATATTTTAATAATTAGAAGTTATTAAAACATTTAAAACAGTTATTTTAAATATACATAGTTAATGCAGACAGATTCACTAATCATGTATATTCAGATTTTATCTTAAAAAAAAAACACTAAATTAGGAGGATAACATTTTTTTAAATATTTATTTTTGCTGTTGAACAGTTATTACTATTTACCATACAATATTATGTTAACATTTACATATTGACCAAATAACTAAATTGTGTATTGCATGAATTTAGGATTAAAATTTTTTACTATGTTTGGACCTGGTACAATAAATAGAAATATAGGTTAGGTATAGGATATTAGGAATGAATCATATGAATTAATTAATTACTCGTATCTTAGATTTACAAAATAAAATCAATGAACATAATTGTTGACTATGTAATAATTAAATATACTTTGTTCGTAGTGATAAAGTACTATTAATGAAATATTTATTTGTACAGTTATGATGTCAAGCGAATAATCAAACAAGAAGTTGTTGATTTGGGCAACGACCCATATTATTATGATGGCACTAAAAAATCACGTGTGGTTCAAGAACCTAAAGTTGGTTATGATCGTGGACTTGAACCAGATCACATTGTTGGAGCAACTGAACAGAATGGAAAATTGATGTTTTTGATTGCTTGGAAAAATTCTGAAGTTGCTGATCTGCTTGAAGCCGCTGTGGTTTACAAGAAAAGTCCTCAAATAGCTATTCAGTTTTTTGAACAACGACTCACTTATAAAGGACCTGATAAATAAATAATTGTTATTCCTGTACGTAAAAAAATATTCCTAATTTAACTATACAAACCTTTTTGATTGGTACAAATATATAAGTTAACATTTAAGACTTCTAAAAAAAAAAAAGTTATATTTTTTATTTATATAGAGATATTTTTACTTTGTCATAAGTGATTTTTTTTTTTTAAGAATTCTCCATTCTACAATTTATGTTCAATTGTTTTGTATTTTTTTTTTTTTTTTTTAATTTGAGGTTTCTATTCAACAGCTTTTAAAATTTTTTTTTCTGTATGACAGTTATATGTCTGGTGAATTGTAATCACATTGTTAATAATCAGTACAATATTATAAATATGAACATTATTGTCATGTTTATCAAATATTTCTAGGTATTAAAAAGCCATTGTAATCAGTACAAAACCTTTCAATTTACTTATAAGAACAATATAAAAATGAATTTATGGTTTAAGACATTTTTAATTTAGTATATTTAATTCTACAGATATTTTTATTTTGTCACAATTACATAATTAGTTATACAAAATGTGTGTGTATCTATTACATTTTTATTAATTATTTTGCATCCTATGATTTATATTTTAATGTTTTGTAGTTTAGTTAAAATATAATTCAACAGTAATTGGAAAATTTTTGTTTCATTTGTTAGTTGGTAAATTAAAATATTAACAAATAATAAGTATGAACATTGACAATGAGCTTATTGACTATAGTGTTATCAA